>PNEQ01088760.1:0-24812 GCA_003012365.1 Medauroidea extradentata | reverse complement strand
CGCTTATCTCGTATAACTGGGACTTCTAATATATATTTCGTGTTACTAGAGGCCATGATTGTCTGAGCTTGGCTTGGCCGCTTATCTCGTATAACTGGGACTTCTAATATATATTTCGTGTTACTAGAGGCCATGATTGTCTGAGCATGGCTTGGTTGCTTATCTCGTCTAACTGGGACTTCTAACATAGGCTATATTTCGTATTACTAGAGGCCTTGATTGCCTGAGCTTGTCTTGGTCGTTTATCTCGTATAACTGGGACTTCTAATATATATTTCGTGTTACTAGAGGCCATGATTGCCTGAGCTTGGCTTGGCCGCTTATCTCGTATAACTGGGAGTTCTAACATATATTTCGTGTTACTAGAGGCCATGATTGTCTGAGCTTGACTTGGCCGCTTATCTCGTATAACTGGGACTTCTAACATATATTTCGTGTTACTAGAGGCCATGATTGACTGAGCTTGGCTTGGTCGCTTATCTAGTATAACTGGGACTTCTAATACATATTTCATGTTACTAGAGGCCATGATTGACTGAGCTTGGCTTGGCCTCTTATCTCGTATAACTGGGACTTCTAATATATATTTCGTATTACTAGAGGCCATGATTGTCTGAGCTTGGCTTGGCCGCTTATCTCGTATAACTGGGACTTCTAATATATATTTCGTGTTACTAGAGGCCATGATTGCCTGAGCTTGGCTTGGCCGCTTATCTCGTATAACTGGGACTTCTAATATATATTAAATTGTACTTGATTTACATATTGCATTGCACTGTGCTGACAATTTTTCCTGTCATTTATTTCTACAGTTATAATTATTGTCTTGGCAACTTGTTCCCAAAGAAAAGTTTACTAAACCCATTATATTGTGTAACTGATAATAGTAATAGTAAAATTGCTCGATCGTGTCAGTATTTGTTGTAGATTTGTAACGATATTTTATATTGTGTGGTTTTATATAGCCTGTTATTAAACTCTGCATGTTTGGAATGCTAGTTAGGTCGAGGCCCACTTCCAGGTGAATGATCATGTAGTGTCGTTAAAACTCTTTTTTCGTGTGTCATAACTGTGTGTGGTTTACCCTCAGTGGGCGACTGTTAACAACTACCGCGTGCTTCGACTTTCAACTGTTTACTCTACGGCTATCACTACACCCACAATGCAACTCTCTCACTAAACAAGTTTTCCCCACATAAAACATTTAACGTTTTAACAAGCTTGTTGCTAAAATTTCTCATTGTTAATTAAAATATATGTTTAACCCTCTTGTTTATGAATTAAACCATGTACCAACATAATTGGGCCAACGTTGTAAATTCATTGGAACCATAACATATAGGTAGAACCACGATTTTGTGGCTAACAGATTTTTACACCATTAGGTATCGATGCCTTAATTGCAAATCAGAAGCTCTACTTTATGATCAATGATTTGAAACAAAATAATGCAAA
Organism: Medauroidea extradentata; assembly: GCA_003012365.1. NCBI lineage: Eukaryota > Metazoa > Arthropoda > Insecta > Phasmatodea > Phasmatidae > Medauroidea > Medauroidea extradentata. The sequence continues at coordinate 23,357 of PNEQ01088760.1, read as the reverse complement.
AAAATTTCGTGACAAACTAACGGCTCTAGCTATACACTATTTTATAATACGTACGTAAACGCAACGTATATTCAATGTTATTTGTAAAAAAAAATACTGATTTTGCTTTTTTTTTTTTTTTTTCCAGAAATTAATAAGTATTATGAATAAACTAAATTCAGAATATATAGACACCTTACCACAATTGAAAAACAGCTTTTAAAGATTTTGAAATGGTTGGTCTAATGTTGGCAACTTGTTAAACGTGCGGTCCACATTTGATACGTAGTTTTAAGTTGGACCAACATTATTCTAAACATGGAAGTTTTACTTTACAAATTTTGTTTATATAAATAGTTTTGTGCACAAACACGAGTATATTAAAGTTGACTCAGCTGAATATTAGCTGATTACATGTTAGAAAACATAGACTACTGTTGTTTTTCATGAAGTGTTCTATAAAACTTTACACTGTCATAATTTCGTAAATAAATGACTATATTATTAATAAGTTGATAAAATATTTGTTGGTGTAAGACTTCATTTAAATGTTTGGCGGCGCCGGAAATGAGGAGTCTGGAGTATGGAGAAACATAAACAAAGTCAATGAACAATATCGCCCAGCACGTGATCGAGCGACGTGGCGCAGAGGTAACACCTTGCACTCGCATTCAGAAGGACCCGAGTCCGATCCTCGGCTCCGGACATCCTTAGTTCAATGTTCCATATTTTCTCTTAATCGCTCCAGGTGAATGCTGGGATGGTTTCTTGACAATTTCCATGACGGACTCCTTCCCCATCTCCTATCATCGTACCAAGTTGTGTGTCACCTTACCAATGACCTGCAGGCTAGAGTTTACTGTACTGTAGATGCTCGCGCCTTGGCTGTTTGTAGTCTGAATGTAGTCCGAGGCTAGTCATAGTTTCACTAGAGACAAAGTTATGTAAGTAGGGACCTGAAAAATTCGTGGTTTCTGTTACGCACAAGCTAGATTTCCAACAACTGTAACTTTCTTTCTATTCCGCAATTGACCTTTGTTATCTGACACCACCTAGAAGTCGTTGAGCCAATATTAAATATGAAACTAGTTCAGGCCCTTGCAACTGTATCAGCGAGCAGCCAGAGAAGGGCTGTTGTCTGCATGATTACACATATATAGGGTCCCGTAGTTTTCGCGAAAATTTTTTGCAACACATTGTTTCAGTGTCTTACGTGCGCACCTGCATCTCTGCTTTGTGGTCAGTGATTGGATACCTTAAAATACAACGTCTGAAGATTAAACCCGCAAATCACAGACGTGTTGTGTAACAGTTATCCAAGTACTGATCGGCTCAGTCAAATAAATAACAACTTTGCACAAAAACAGTCTGCCAATAGTTATGAAGTTGAGCTGCAGGTGTACACGTAAGACACTGAAACAAAGTGGGGCAAAAATATTTTCGAAAAAAATTCCGGGCCCTAAACATATATTCTTGGAGGCTATCCTACAAGTGAATGAACCTGCGAATATTTGCTGTCTCTGAATGTAAGATATGCGTGTCCTTGTTAGCTTGCAGCTTTGTTATTAGTAGAGACCTGCAACGTACATGTTATTATCCGACAACAGGCTGGACTGCAAGTTACTGTGTTGTCACCTATGACTTCTGTTGTTGGCTGGCAGTTTATATTGATCGCGTGAAGGAACTTCCAGCCTACGTTGAAAGATCAACGGCATTATGCACACTATCCTGTAAGATACGTAGGCCCGGAGTCAATTACACGACAGTGTGTTCGGGCGAGCATGGGCCAGACAACTGAAGCCATGCGACAACTTGATAATTGTACGGCTGTAATCATAGTCTCAGTGTACCGGCAGGCATAAGAGTTAGTAAATTTGTGTAGTGAAGAGTTATATTTCAGCGTTTATTAGGAGTTCTATGCGGTGAGTATGGAGCAACGCTGGAATGAAGCTAGAGAAGTAGCATTAGTTCCTCGAGGAAGCCCGCCGATGTACGGCATCAACAGCCATGATTCGCACATGTGTATAACTAACTGTGGTTAATAATCAGTCTTGTAATAACCGTGTATGCGTCTGGATTGTTCTAGAATGATCCCGCGACATTTTTACACATAAACAGGTTTGCTAAAAAAAACCATATGTACGCTTTCATATGTATTTTATCCAAAAAAAATTTCTGCTAGCTGAAAAATCCATGAAAAAAATCAACAACTGGTTTTGTTAAAAAAAACATATATTTAAAATGTTTAAATCCTCCTGTTGAGGGAACAAACTCATCCAACCTAAACATATTATATTTGGTTCATTTAACGTTTACACGATTATTTCGCCATACACAAGCATATACCGTTTGTGATGAAAGTACCCCGTAATAAGTCCACATGCGAATATTGGGGAAAATAGTAGGCTAAATTGTTAACGGGAAAATGTTTTATGAAGACATTTTTCGTGCACAATGTGGCAACACTGCACTAGAAAGTTCCACCTGCAGCTATGTTTTTATGTTTGTTATGTCGAGTTAACTTAGAATCGCGTATGCGATGCTCGTAATTTGAACCTGTGTCCATAATATGATGGTTGAAGCAATAGTAGTTGTAGTTAAATGTGTGTGGAAACCAAGAGGAGACTAACTGCAGTTCTACGTTGCCACACTGTGTACATAAAATGTCATCATACAGTATTTTGCCACTGAAATGTTCGTCTGAATAGCCCAGGATTTGCCTGGTGAGTATGTTATATGGTCATATCTGCACATACTTTATACAGAACTGTATATTTTCTCTGTGCTCTAATATAAGCATAGTCAAGTTAGTTTGAGGGGAAATGTTGGTGTCCCTGACAGTGGTATTGTTAAACATGTTTGAAGCAGAAAGTTTGTAGAAGGGAGAAGGGGCCGGAGCACTGTACCGCGGATGTTCATGAAGGCAGATCAATATGTGGCTCTAGAGAGAAGGGGGAGAGGAGGTGGCGTCGAGACGCCTAGTGACAGGGCTTGTCGTCTGGCGCCCACGACAATACCCCCCCCCCCCAACCCTTTACCCTAGATGTGTCTGTCACGAGCCGCCACCGAGTTTCTAAACGGCCATTACTCGCTGCCAGTCCTTTCAACACAAGAGCTCCTAACATCGCGAGTGTTCTAGTACTTCCATAACTTATTACTGTACTCTGACGTCATTTTTACTTGGCATGAACATGCTTATATGGCCGTGTTCGGTTGACTTTCTGACGCACACTATCGGCACTCGTGCGTTCGTGCGGAAAGATGCTTGTTCCACGAATCAATGCGCCAATTGGGAATGCAACAAGTTCGTGCACTCGTTTTCGGTTGCGAGATATTTAAAATTCAAAACGATAAGTATTATCGTGACTAATTGAGCAAGAAAAAAATAGATAACACTATGTTCAGACAGTAGTAGTACGTTTGAGTACTTAATTGATCGACTATGTTTTGTAAACATGACGTTTCCAATATCTGCAATCAAGAATGTACATATAAATTGTAATACTGTTTCAGCAATGTATCTCCATAGTATATACTTGCTCCTGCTTCTTCTTATATACTATTATCGCTGACTTCCGCAGGATGGATAAGTAAATACGCACTCTTACTCGATAAATTTTAAATGTTATCCTCATATAATCAAACCACAATACCAATTAATTAACTTCAAACCACTGACGCCTCATGTAAACGTATACAGTCTTGGTAGTGTATCAGTGAAACTAATTCCAAACAATATGTGATATCTATGTAGTAGAGACCGATAGTTTTCACGAAAATATTTTGGTGTCCCGCCTGGGAGCAGTGGCTGCACGTTTGTGGCTGGCCTTCGTACACTGCAAAGCCTACGTGTCCATTCACTGTTAACTGTGACGGGATGTGTTTATCCACAACCATTTTCACGATGCGGACTCCTGTCTTTGCTTTGAATTTACTGTACACACCCCACATTTCATCTGTCAGAGAGTGTATTTTCCCGTATGGTGTTAGTCCATATATTACGTTTTCGTTCGGAATTTCAACTGGGAGGTTTATGACACCAACAGTTTTCATGTTGTCTACGGACATTTCTATTTCTACACGTATAGACTCACCCGTAGAAGTGTGGATCTGCGTGTTTTGATTCCTTGTATGTGTATCTGCAGCTCTGCTCTTGTTCAGTGATTCAGTGCTTCACCTCTCTCTTGTCGTGGAGCTCTTCAGGGTAACTACAGACATACGGAGTCACAATAATCTTACTGTGATTGGTGCAGTCAAGTGAGAGAGGTGTCTGAACAAAGACAGCTGCCAATAACCATGAAGCACAGCTGCCAATGTACACGTAAGACATTGAAACAAACTGATGCAAAAATATTTTCGCTACAACATCGTGGTACTACTGACGAACTAAGAGCCAATGACTGTCATATCATAAATGTACATGTATTTGGATTCCAGCATTTTTTTAAAATTAATTCGCGAACATTTTTGGTCCTCTACCTTTAATATAAAATTATCGCCAATAATGTCCTGACAACAAACAACGAAGGAGTTAATATTTTATTGAGAAAATTCTGTCATTAGTTATAATTAATAAACACTTTTTTGACAATTGTTATAGTTTTCATAAGACTACGAATTTTGTTTTCAAACTGATTATTTTATTTATTTTGTATGTAGACAGATAGTAACTTGCTGAAACATTTCTTACATGAAGAAATTTATTCGAACATAAATCAACAGTAATGATAAGATACTCACAAGAACAGAGTAAGTTAAGCAACTACTAGAGTTTTTAATGTCGGTTTTCTTAAAGCATTAATATTCAAATAAACCTACGGATTTTATATTCAGCTCATCTCTGATCTGCAAGGAAAGAAAGAAGAGGACCAGGAAGATGCGATAGCAGAAGTTAAGAAGAAATAAGGGTAAAGAAGGGAAAATGGGCGGAAGAGTAAATGGCGCGGAAGAATTGTGTGATCACTAGGCAAAAGAGACGACGCTTCCAAAGCGTAACTTACAAATGAATCATCAAATTAGCAAGCTTCTGAGAACACGGCACATTGTGACATTTCCTGCACTTTTATATCTTAAATCTTTCTAACGTTCTCTCGGCTCGCTCTTCTGTTCAGCTAAGCAGTACTACCAACACAGCCAACGCACAGACTAAGCAGTAATACAGACGTGGAATGACGTGGCGACACCTTTGATACGGGCGAACTTCGCCATTTATTGGCTTCCCAAGGTTGTTGATACCAGCCCCGTGTCTGGTTGGCTCCTGCATGTTACTGCAGGTTTCCTATTGCCCTGGCTGTCGGCTAGCAGGGCAGCTGTCTTACTCTTATTGGTGGTAGGCGTCTCCGCCATGTTGCTGGCCAGCGAAGACATTTTTCTGGCGTGTGTGACTGAGTTCACCATCCTGCCGGCTGTTGTACTTCTGCATTCCTAAATATTCTGTGACCACTGTTAAAACTGACATGTAGGCACAGAATATTTAGGAATACAGAAGTGAAATAGCTGGTAGTTTGGCGAACTCAGTCACACACGCCAGCAAAATGGCGTTCCTGGCCAGCAACATGGCGGAAATACCTACCGCCAATGAGCGTAAGGCGGCTGCCCTGCTAGCCGGCAGCCAGGCCAATAGGAAATCTGCCGTAACATGCAGGAGCCAAACATACACGGGGCAGGTATCAACAGATTCGGGCAGCCAATAAGCGGTGGAGTTCGCAATTATCAAACGAGCCGCCACGTCATTTCACGTCTGTATTACTATTTAGTCTGTGATGTAGGAGAAGAGTAGTATATTTTGTAACCGAGTATTGTCGTAGGAGACTGTAGTAACAGACGGCGCTCTGTGATGTGGCAACTTTGCACAGAAGTGTTATAGTTATAATACCATAGGACCATGGTCACGCCCCACAGCGCAGACTTGGCAACTGGGCGCTATAGGCACCAGCTTGCCCCGGAGGAACACAAGAGATGAAGCCCTACAATGGATAAGCTCTTGGAAAGAGCTGGGCGAGAGAAACAAGACCTTCAGAAAACCCTACGGCCAGCAACATCATCGGTCATGTTTAACACATACGATAATCCGGGGTCCGGCCCTGCCGTGGACCGAGCCCAGATCGCCATGGTGGGAGGCGAGTTGTCTTACCACTATGCCACCATGGTCCCAGAAGGGTAGTTTTAGGTATATCTACGACGGCAATATGGCTTTATCTGACTCGTTTGTTCTAGATAAACGTGAATCAGGGACAGCCATTGCCGTTGGAGAACTCCAACATTATTACAAAGGCCCTACTTGTCAGGGTTGCTACATGCAAGATCTTCTAATTGGCCCGAGTTTCTACATTTTTGAAGATAGTAATTTTTAAAACATAAACTGGAGCCGATATCGTAAAATCGGTTTGTAACTTTGTTATAACTAGTTTCAACTACATACACATATTTCATTGAGACAAAATACAGTGTCATGTTAACTAATTGGTTAGTTGCCGAAATTTCCTTTTTGTTCATCAATTAGCGTAAATAATATTACCATTTGTCTCGAAAAAATACATTATGTAATAAATTCACTTTGCGCCAAAGTTACGTAGCAATGTTAAGTTATCGGCTCTCGTCTAAGTTTAAAAAAAAATCTCTCGAAAGTCGATAAACTCAGTCCCACGCCCTTAAGATGCCAAAGCTTATACATTATAAAAGCAGGAGACATATTCGTCAACAAATATCTGCTCAACAGTTATTCGTGACAACAGATCAAAATCAAAGTTTGGCTGGTTTTATAATTCACCCATAAAACGAAAATCAGCTCGCATACAGGAATAAGATATTTCACATAACATGTTTAAAAATTCGCTGAAAACTCCGAAATTTTAGACCTTATAAATTTTTGTAATAAGTAATTATGTACGTGGTTCGTAAAGGCAATATTAAAGGAGAAATTAGTTTTTAAATATCAAATTTGTGAACAGTATTTCCTTTGAATATAATTAAATGAATCACAATAAATATTATTACTTCTAACGTTGTATTAAGATTGTGTAAAGATCTATAACCTACAGCAATCGATTTAATACCTTGTACGGCAATAAATATAACAAGGGTTACCTCCCTTTAATCCTATTCAACTTTTATAACGTCTAGATATTGGAACATCTAGCATACAGGTCACTGAACGAGACGAAAGTTTCTTCTTCGTAGTTAATAAATAATCTATGTAGATCATCACACTACAAAACGATTTCACTTTAACCTGCTACGGAAGTAAATGTTGGTAAACAATAACTCTAATTTTCGCGAGTCCAATAACCTACATCCCAGAAAATTCACTGCTCAATGCATTCTCGAGTCTCAGTAGACCGCCCACTGGCTGTCGTTGTAGTGAGCAGCCAGTTTCAATGTAGACCAGGTAGGACGGTTACTGGTCTGTTAAATTGCAGCTATGCTATTAACTCCTCAAAGTTCCTCAGTGAACGGGGACTTCTCCTGGATATTTAGCGGATGGGAAACGTGGTGGACGTTGTCGTTGACCGGTGGGTTTTCTCGGGCTGCTCCGTCGGACCTCCGTCTATCATTCCTCATTTCATCTCCGCTCCTCCAGGCAGAGGGATGGCTATTGGCTGTCACTCCATCTATTAGTCAGATTCATGGCTGAAATGATGCTAGTTGAATCCTTATTGTGACGCTCGATGCTCTGGGACTATACGCGAGTTTCATTTTCAGTGAATGTTAACTGTGATGCAATTACAGTTGTAGAAGAAATGTAGGCTACATGCGTTGGGATTCTGGCGTTTCCTGAAATGAATTGGAATCCAGTCGTGAAGAAAACTATTTTAAATGGCACGGCACGAGTGCGTGTTCTCAGCAGGTAAGTGTTGGAATGTTCCCAGGCATGAGTATGATAAGTGACTCTCATTTACGTTACAGTAGAATGACTGCATTCCAGGCAGAGTTCGCGGCTCACTTGTTGAAAGTATGTCACACACAAAGACCGCCTTCACACCGGCCACTTCGCGGCAACTGACTCTCACTCTCACTCTCTCTCTCTCTCTCTCTCTCTCTCTCACGCACTCTCTCGTACCTCCTCGCGTCGCACTCTACAATACTGCAGCTTTATTACAGCGCAAGAAGTAACATGTTGTGGTCTGCATGTATTTTCAGTACATCCATACAAGATAGACTTGAGTCACCTGTATACGTCACTGCAATAATGCACTCCCACTAACCACAGTCCTATATGTGTTCGCTTAAAGAACCGGCAATTTCATTAATTATTTTGTAATAGAAGTTAGATTTTGAATTCCCATACATGTGAGTTACATTCTAGATGGGATCACTAGGGACAGAAAAATTTCGCCAGTACATTTCAGCTCGTGATAGATTCCATACTAGTACATGTATTATTTTCTGTCGCAATTATTTCATTGTTTGTTAGAGGTACGTAGAATTATTCTGGACTAATAAGAAGGAACGTGCAAATTTCGTGTTCATTTTGTTATCTTAGAGCAATTGGGCTGCAAGTTACTGTGTGTTTACCTTACCCCTGCTGTTTGGCCGACAGTTTTTGTGGAGCGCCTGAAAGACTTTTTCAAAAATAACATGTCCGCCATCTTGTAATGCGGGTAGTCATAAGTACAAAGGCTCGGAGCCAATCACGTAACGTAGTTTGGACGGGTGACTTTCCATCAGCGTCTAATAACTAGAGATAAATCTTCTACGAGTTCAATTGCTAAGTTCTGCACATCCCACATACTTACAGCTTTGCAGGGGCTTCTACATTGTGAAAGTATCAGTAGATATTCATCAATGGACGTCCAAGGATTACAATGCCAAGTGTAAAGATTATTTCTTTCTCAAACGTGATTGGAGGCCAGGGATCACATACAAAAGACGACATGAAGTCAGCCGTAGGGACAAAGCAAGGCCATATTGCCAACATATGAGTTATTTCCCCACGTTAGATATGAACCTCGGAGACACGCGAGGCACATTTCTAAAGCCATTGATTTTTGAAAAACATAATTAGACACCGGCTTGTTTCATTGCCTTATGTGCACATCTGCATCTGTGCTTCATTGTTATTGTTCAGAGGTGTCACGTATTAGACTATGCCAAAGAGAGTCAGTTTACAGACACATCACCATCTGTGATTTGCCGGTATAACACACAGACGTCGATATTTAAACACTTCCAATCATTGGCAATGAAGTCTAGTTACAGAAGTGTGCTTAAGGCATTGCAACACGTTGCTGCATAAATGTTTTCACTAAAAATCAGTTACAAGAAACATTTCATCAACCTTCAACCTCGAATATGCTCAAGCAGTGTGGCGCTGTTAGCGTGAAGGAGAGAACCGAGTAATCTATACAAAGTTCGAAATATTCGCACAATTTATTTGAATTGTATGGAATTACGCTACTGCTGCACTTTGTTGTTTCAGAAAGCCATGAAAACTAACCAAGGTTATTTGAAGTCAAAACTTATATATAAAACACACATGCCACAAGGAATTATGACAAATAACAAAGTGAAATTTTCAAAATAATGAATTGCAGGCTTAACAGGTCTGTTTTTACATAGTTTATGCCACAAATGGAAAATATACTCCTTAACATTTTATATTTGTACTGGTTTCAATTTGAGTAGTTTATTTTTAACTCCGCGCAAGTTTCGTAACTCGTGTGACTTGGTATTTAAGAGTGCATTTACCTCAAATAAGCCTACAAGTGGCTTTCGCAGGAATCGTGATACCAACGTTATTTCTAAGCAATTCAGTGCTAACATGTTTCACGTCATTCGTACAAGACTCTGCAATAAATTTGACTGGCTTTGCAAATACTCACTGAGATAGGTTTGATTTGTGTAGACGGTAAACATGTGAAGAGATTTGAAACAGTCTCTCGAAAGACTATAAACTGATAGTTAAGCTCTCCATCCTTATAAAATAAGAAGAATCCCAACAGAATCACTCTAAAATAATAACACGATGATTTCAAACCATTGTTTTTTATAATTTCGTCATATGTTTTGACGTTAATGTTACATAATTGTTAGTGTAGTATATGTGGTGCTTGTATAGTAATAACTTAAATGCAATGTTTAAACTAGCTTATACAGAAAGAATGTATTATAAAATTGGGTTATTATTTAACATCTCACTTATACAAGTTTTAATTTTTCGTACGTACTTTGTAAATAATACAAAAAATTAAAAATAAACATAACACACATGACAACATCATCTTAGCTTTCGTAATACAAATACTAGAATAACTATATTTCCAACACACGTATAAAAGCACCACCAAAACTAACAAAGCTAACAAAGGGATAAAGACGGATGATATTGCATAGCTGTATGTTTAACAAGAGAATAAGCTAACATGGAGTTAGCTAACAGCCCGTTAGTTGACATTTGGTACAACTGGCTCTTAGAAGAATAACTTCTTCTTCCATTATGAAGCAGTCTGAATGTTAATTAAGATATTCGTAGACAAACAGATAGAAGCAGATAATACTTTAAGGACAGGTATTTATCGCGTTTGTTTTCATGTTATGTATAGCAGTTATAATTCTATGTTTAGGTGCTGATTGCTTAAAGTGAACATAGATTTGTATATGTGTTCTGCGATCTTTCTTCAGTAAACCCGAGAGTCAATATTAGTTTGGCAAATTTGTAGTCTGGCAAACTTCCATTTCTCTTCTACCAGCTAGAACTCAGTCTGAATCTAATGGTTGCCCGACATGCGAGGTTAGTTACTTACGTCGGTAAAATAACGGAAAGTGTCTTATGAATAGCCGTAATGTGCCTTAGATCGCTAGAGGAATGTTTGGCAGTCGCATTCTTAATATGTATGAAGAGTGGAAAATTGTGAGAATATTTGGTGCCCAAAACAGTCTCTGAAACACAGGTGCATCTTATATTATTGGCTACAGATTATTTAAGACGGTGAAACTGTTTGCAGACGAAGTAAAAAAATTTAGTATCACCGTAGCAGAACTCTCGTTGGCCAAGATGAAAGGAAACACTCGAATTACAAAAACTTGAACGTAGGAAACATAAATACTACAGTACATTGGAAGTTATAAAAGTTTCCGCGATAAATAACTATGTATCTCTCGTATTTCAATCAACAAAAATATTATCAATTAGTAGAGGTACGTAAATTTCGCAGATACATTCCAGGCCAGGTTGAACGCCAATTATGTATACTTCATTGTCATATATGTGACTTGCTGGTGGCTGTTATGAAACGCCTTTGACTACTGAAAGCCAGTAGTAAATAAGGAAATAATGCGAAGTGCTATCGCTTGCTACCTGCTTGTACGGTTATAAGCCAATAGATAATTAACAGATAATTAACGTGCCAGTTACGTAGCGAGTAAACGTAGAATCATGTTTCGACTGCTCGGGATTTGAACCTGCACCCAAATGACAACAGTAGCGGTAAGATATATGTGTAGTACAAGAGGGGACTCGCTCTGTGCTGTGTTGCCACATCGTCTACGTATGTCATCTGACATTTCGCGTATGCCAGTTTCGTCCCTTTATTTATCTCAGGATTGGCGTTGTATGCTTATTGCACGTCGTTTCTTGTTGCTCCATGTATGTATAATAAATGTAATCAGATGTATAGCTATGACCTTCTACGAACTATGCCAGTCACAGAGGTGGCATTGACTACTCACTCTGTACAGTGTCGTTCAAAAGTTTCTTTCACGTGTAACACTTCTACGAACTCGGGGAAGGTGAGTGAACATATTAATGTGTATGAATGATACGAAGCGCCCGGATGTTTAGCGACAATATTTTAGCAGCACTATGTTTCAATGTCTTATGTGCACATCTGCAGCTGTGCTTCGTGGCAATTGGCAGCATGTCTTAGCGTAGAGACGTCACTTAAGACCATGATCTTTCATTTATTTCAAACAATTGCAAACAACGCGAATATTTTTAAACCAAATGCTTAGAAAAAATCTGAGGAGACAGTGTACAGTCATGCGATACACAATTTCGCCAGAGCGTTTTTGAAAATAGTGTACCGTTTGCTAGCAAAAATTATTTTGATTCATTTTGCCTTATTTTGATAATAAAATATGTGATATTTCAGAGGCAAAAATATAAATATCCGTTTGGTGTATTGTAACAGAAAAATGCAGATACAAACGCTGATATATAATCGTTAAATTGTAAGATGAATTTTTTTATATATGTATTAGTTCCTGTAAATTTTTTTCCGAAGCCACTGCAAGACTAAAGAGCGAGGCCTTAATGTACTGTACCAGTCAGAAGTTGATTACTGCGTCACCATACGTATGTTACTTGCATATAGAACTACCAACACTCTGAGGGCTAAAATGTCCCATAAATAAGGACAGGAAATATTCACGGGTCCACTGAACTTCGACTAGCATCCAAGAATATCCGTGTACTAAGCAGACAACATCTGCTGATTGTCACAGTGTCACCACATGGTTGGGCATGCTATATTATAGGCTCAGAGCCATCCAGACTGCGTCAAATAAGTCAAGGTCCAATTGCGGCAGTGACACGTACTAAACATTGTTTGAATTCTAGCATGCACCCAATTGCTGCATGTCTGCACGTACGACATTGAACAAAGTCGATGCCAAATATATTTTTCTTAAAACTACCGGGTCCTACTGACAGGTTAATGTATTCAATTAACGAACATGTTACAATTTTAACACATATGATAATACTGTATACCCTTTAAATTTGAAATAATTTACTTTTATCATATTTAAAGAACCCTGAGTTTAAGAGTGGTTCAAAAGGTGAACAAAAAATTGGTGCTTGGCAAGCTATGCATAGTTATTTTGTTTTCCTTAAAATATACGTGACTTTCTTAAACTGTGCATCATAAAATAATTCTTAACTGTGTCGATGTAAGACAATGTTGGTAATGTGTTTACAGGTTGGGGACCCTGATTCCGGGAAAATAATTCACAACCAACTTGTTTCATTGCCTTGTTCTGCAGCTCTGGTTCGCGGACAGTTATTGGTATGTTTTGAACTCTCAGTGTCTCGGGGTTATGCGGGATGGTCACAGGAATGTTGTAACAGTAACCTTATGATTGGCTCAGTGAAATGAGAGTCGTCTCGGCGCAAAGACACGCTGCAGGTAACCACGAACAAGAGGTACAGAAGTACGAAAATGACATTAAAATAACTTGGTGGAAAATATTGTCCTGAAAGTTCGGTCTTCCTATGTATAGGCCATCATCCAGGTAACGACCACGTGTTTTATTTGAAGAAGAGGAGATAGTAAGAAGAATGTTGCTCTGAACTATTAGTTTAGTGAGATTACCTAAGTTCCAAATATGTTAATTGGTCACGAACAGGAGCCAAGAAGAACTATTAGAGAGACACTAGAGAAATACTGTCTAAATATATACATGTTACAACTAACAAAGGAGACGGCTGCATGGAACTGTGCTCTGGTTCTGTAACTCACGATCAAACACCACGAAGCGACGCTGACGGAAGGAGGCATCTCGGTGTACGGAAGAAACTGACGGGCAGCAGTAAAGATGGCAAATGATGATGGCTGCTCGGAATCTGTCTACTGCTTCGTATCTCACGTCGGCCGTAAAACTTTGTTTCTCATCAGAAGACGTGTTAGACTCTGCGCGTGACGCAAATAGATCCGAGGCGGTTGATACAGTTGCTCGCTCGATAATCTTGAGAACCATCCTGGAATACCGAATCTACTTGCGCCTTTAGAAATTTACGACACAGTCGCTATCAAATTAGATTGGCTACTCCATTAGTCAAACTATCAATGTTTTATTTTATACTTGCTGAAATTAAACGTATGATATAACAAAATTGAAGTAACCAACAAAAAATTTATTTTGAGTCAAATATACCAGGTACAAGGAAAAGACGTCTCTCATTATTATATTCAGCTGACATAAGCAGCCCACCATAGCGGCATTAGCAAATCCTACCTCACTCGATGCTTAGTTTCTGGTGACTTCTATTAAAACATAGCATTGGTATTTTCATATTACATAGACATGATGGCATAGTCTATCTCACATAAAACATCCATTTTTGACAGTTCTGAAGACTACCACGTGTACAAATTTCTACAGGGAACTACTTTTAAGTTTAATAAACTGCACAGCTTGAGAGCCAACTGAGAGTGTTTGTGAAAAAATCCCTTTAAAACACAGTTTATTTCATGGAAACAGCTGTAAAAAAGTGCCTATATGAGCTAGACTATAGAAGGAACGGTTTGTTCCTCCTCGTACATATTCACACGATATGTAACGCGGTAACATGAGTCACAAGATCAATGTTTTCGGTCTACATCTATGTGTGACCATATTAAACGGCGCCATGTTGCAGCTCGTAACATGCCATGTCTAGACACGATGATTTTTGATGAAAAGAATTGTGCAACATTTTGTATCAATACATAACACTCACATCTGCACCTCTGCTTCATGGCTATTGGTAGAGTGTACATGTGAATAGGCGTCTCCCATTTGACTAGGCCAATGAGAATAAGACTACTGCTGCACTACACGTCTGTGATTTGCTGGTTGAGAGTTTAAAACAACCAACCACCGACCATGAAACTGTGCTGAATATGTGAACCTGAGGTTTTGAAACAGAATGTTGTGTAATTATATTCACCAAAAATCGCAAGCTCTAGCAATGTCCTATACCAATGTTTTTTTTTTTCTTTAATCGTCCGTCCCTTCAGCTAAAGTACACAATTCCCTATCATCAGCCGCAATATGACAGCGTTCAATTAGGTCATATAACAAAAGAGCATCGTTACAGTCCTGTTCTTTTATAACGTCTTTGGTATAGCCACTATTTTAATAAAAAGAGAAAACTGATTTAGTGATAAATAATGAATAATTCAAGCGATTATTTATTAAGGTGAGTTCGTGGGGTCAACGAAATTTTAAAGAAAATTCCAGAGATAAGCCCCTTGGAAGAGTGCTGTAACGTGGGTCACACGGAAGCAAAGGCGCCAACAGAAATAGACATGAAAACTGCTATGCAATTCTGCATCGTGTGAGGCTAGCTCAAATGACACAATTAAGCTTTGGCGATATGTTCAGATGTGCAGTAAATCTATATGACACCGCCTGAAGTGCTCTGAGCCAATAAAATAAGTAATTAATTGCAGGACCAATAATGTAGCACCACTATGACAGAAAGCAGTCAATGAGCTTGTGGTATTAGCATAGGCCTACTTACAGCATATCTACGGGGTTTAGCTTGCAGGGTCATTGAACACACGAACACTTCTTGCCTCTCTCTATATTAATCATTATTCTCGCCAGGAATGTCGTCAAAGAGCTCAGATTAGCATGAAGAACGTAGATCATACACAAGAAGAGGACCAGAGAGACGAGGGAATTTTACCGCAGCAGGGAAGGAGAAGGACAGGAAGTGTCTTCCTCTCTGTCTCGTACACATTGCACCACTAGACTCCGCTAACTCTGCGACGTATCCAGTTATTTGGACGCGTTCCACCGCCTCTCCACGGCACACAGATACTTTCCAACACTGTATATAATATTAAGTCTACTATCTGTTTTCTTTCTGCCCTGCAGTTTTGTTCGTCTAAGCAGAGTTCACGCCTGCCCTAAGGTCGTTACTTCAGCTCCTTTACTTTTCATCCCGACTATTCACGTGCGAAATTTCCCAAAATATACAAATCGTGGTCAAGTCTGGAAAAGTCCAGCAGTTTATACACCGTAACGGGAAACATTACATTCTAAAAATTATTATTATTGGTAATTGAAGGAACTTCCTAGTTTTGTAATTGGTTAGTTCGTGTGTCTTGGCTTGTTACAGGCTCTTCTCTTGTGGAACAAAAACTAAAATATTTTCAAAAAGCCTGTTACACTGTCTCACATACACAGCTACAGCTTTGCTTTATGGTTATTGGCAGCGTGCCTACAGTTTGACTGGGCCAATCAGAACAAAGCTGCTGTGACAACACACGTCTGTGATTGGCGTAGCGTATAGAAACCCAAGACATCAACAGTTAAAACATCCAATAATGGACCACGAAGCTACGCTACAGAATTACACATTACACGCAAGACATTGAAACGAGTGAACATTTCCTATATATACATACATATATACACATATGTATATTTAAATATATATATATATATGTATATATATCTTAATCTTATAAAATGAAGTGTCCTGACACACACACTCACTCACTCACTCACTCACTCATCAACGCACAGCCCAAACCGCTGGACCTAGAAACATGAAATTTTGAGGGAAGCTTCCTCTTGGCCCGTAGGCAACCACTAAGAAAGGATTTTTCGAAATTCGATAATTAAGAGGGTGAAAAGCCGTAAATTGTGTTTTTCATTAATTCGTGATTTCTCCTAAACCATTTCAGATAGTGAGGTAATTTTTTTAAAATAATACTTAAGTAAATATCTAAAAAGTACTTTTAAAATTTTTCGAAATTCGTCCCTGAAAGCTCTTGAAAAAATTAAAACGTGTTTTTTTAATTTATCCCACTTATCTCCTAAACCAGTGCAAATATTGAAATGGTTTTTGCTTTAAAATAAATCTTACGTAAATATCAAAAAAATTAATTTCAGGATTTTTTTTAAATTCGTCCTAGAAAGCTGTTAAAAAAATATAATGTGATTTCAAATAATAATCTGCGCCGCTTATACCCGTTGATTTTTTTATAAGAATTAAGGTTATTTAAATATCTACCAAACAGATTCAGGTTTTTATGAAATTCGAAAATTAAGTAGGTGAAAAGCAGTAAAATGTTACAGTCTCCCGAAAAAGAGAATGATCACGGAGAAATAATTCGACAGTCGTTTCTTTTTGCCAACCTACTCATAAATAAAACCTCTTTGGACTGTAGCCTCTACACATTCACTCAGGTATTGTATAAAGTTTGTGATGTGGGAGGGGTGGGGTTACGGGTTCGTATCCCGTGCAAGACTTTGCGATGGGAATTACTATGACATCATACAAGCATATTGCGTGCGCGCTTTACACTGAGCTAAGACAGTTAATTATAGTTCACTGTTATTGAGTACGCTAGCTGTTAAATGCCTTCATCACATATTTTATCCAGAGTTACTGTTAACATTACATAATTTCACGCGTCCCGGCCGGCTAGTGTATGTGTGTGTGTGCGTGTATATATATACATGTATATATATATATAATAAGTTCACTATTATATATACATGTATATATATAAGTTCACTATTATAAATGAATTATCAGTATATGTTAGGTCGAAAATTTCTAATTCACAACTTCTAATACAAAACAATTCTGATAACAGAGTTAATGACAATAGTTAACATTTCAAAAATTACTTGTCGTTTTACTGACTAAACAACTAATCTTATTATGTGTGTAGTAGTTCCTGCAAATTGCGAGATAACACCGGGAATAAATTTTCTACCCTAATATATTTCTAATTCAATCCTCTCTAATTATAAGCACTAAAAGTTACTTCTTTTAGAATGCACATTTTTCATTTTTGAATCGGGAACTGCTGAGGTTACAGAATATCTGGAAGTAATATCTAGGATGTCTGGACTCTATGTCATATATAGAGAGAGATACAATGGAAAAATGCAGGGATTAGTTGTAATGACAACGTATAACTCCATGGAGTGACCTAAAGGTGAGTGGGATCGCTACGCTAGTTAGGCGTGTGTTGCCAGGGGAGAGGTAAAGTTGGTGTCGCGCAGTTGGCAGCGCGCCCGCACGTTGGCAGCCCTGCACGCACCCCGCCAGCGAGGGCGGCAGTGGCGTCAGACGAGAGACAGTTCTCCGGCGTCGTCGCGCTGCGTCGGTGGTCGCGTCGTGGTCATCTGTATCGTCGCTGCGTGCTGCGTCATGTCTGCGCTCGTCGTCGTGCTGTTGTTGGCCGTCGCCTTCTGCCCAGGTGCGTGTCTGTCTGCTGCAAGCTTTCTTCTCCGGCTCTGACGTTAGCAGGCTGCGTTATAGCAACCACGTCCTCAGGTGGCGGTTAACCAAAAAATCTTAATTGTTTTAGTAATGTTTACATTTTTTACTGTACATAGTTTGTTGACTGTTTTTTTTTTACAGTAATGAAACGTTTTTAACTTTCATATTTTGCGTATAATAACGTGTTAAAGTCTAAATAAACTTGCATAAATGAGTTTTAAAGAAGACAGAAAAAACAACTGACTTACCGTAGTGAGATAACTCACACTTAATAACCGTGTTATGGTCTACGTCAAGATATGTATAAAAACCGCATTGATTTTTTTTTTTTTTTTTTTGTAATTCTTAAGAAATTTCAGAAAATTGGCAATTTTCAAATTAGTTTTTTTAATTCAAAAAGAAACTTCAGAGCGGTTTTTTGTACGTGTCTTGACGTAGCCCATGGCCCTGTTCTTTAGTGTGAATTATTTTAGTTCTGTAAGTCAGTTAGTTTCTTTTTCGTGTATAAAACCGTTTTATATGTTTAGACTTTTGGCGTGCCGCTATACAAAAACTATGAAGCCTAAAGAACTTTCGTTACAGTAAAAATTGTCACAGTGTATGTATGACGAACAGATTTTACCTCCTACGATTGTAAAATTATTAAAGCAATTTAATGTTTCCGTGTGACGCTCTTTGCCTGGCCAATGGACATTGTCGTAGCGTGTCACGTGTGTAGTTTTACGACTAACTGCTCAACTTATTCCTAATTTCTATGTGTATTAAAAGAACGTACTTTAAACTTTGCTTCTGGGACTTTAAAAATTCAGATTACATGTTAAAAAATATATTAAGGGCCCTCAAAATGGATAAAAACGACTTTTGGGATTGCTTTATAAAAAAAAGAGGCCAACCTGATCCGTGAGACAGAAACATAGAATTTTTCCTGTGACTTTACGCTATAAACATTTGTAGATCCCCAGCTAACACATAGAAATACATAATACAACGAATGAACTAAGCGCCAATTTTATGTTCTGCACTTAAATGCGTTATTTCTATTGAAATTCAATCCAGTCTCGTCCGTATGGCTTACCTTTATCATTGCCTGCAACTGTTAAGACGGACCTTGAGGGCTTGTCTTAAGGGGAATATTCGACTAATACTTTATAAGGGCGCGATATTTATCGTTGTGTAAGTTCATTGTTTTCTGGTTTCCAGCGTAGCATTTCGTATTCGACGTTCATATTTTATTTGTTTGCTTCTATTCAACGGGACCAACGTTAATTCTGGTACGTCGATACTGAATGCTTGTTATACGTTTACTGAAAGTTAAACTATTTAAAATAATTGTCTTAATATCACGTGCTGTGCTACAGTATATTACAGATTATGTTAGCACCATGCGTTTTCGAAGTTTTTCAGAAACACAGAACTCACTATCTCTCTCTCTCTCTCTCTCCTTATCTCTTTATAATAAAAAAAGCCTGCGCAAATTCTTCTCACAATAGTTTATAAACCTTTCCAGCATGATACCTTGTTAATACAGTCTCATAATCGTTCATTCGATGTTACATTTCCATTGATTATAATATGCATATAATAGAGCTTACACAGGCCTACAAGAAATATTTACTCATTCTAAGGAAAATTAATTTTCGACACAGAATAAATCACGACAAGTCAGTTACAAACAGATTTAAAAATTCTTCCCGATTGAATGTTGTCGTGGAAACAGAATTCAAATAGATTTGTGTCATTATATGAAAAAATTGGATCATTATATTTCGAGTCAGACATAAAGTGGCATGCAAACTATGAATATATTAATCTTGAATCGTAACCATTCTCATTTGCTCTCCAGTTATATTTTTCAAATGTAGATTTTCTGTTTACATTGGTGTATATTTCACCGTGGCAAAATTACGAACGTTCATAAAAATTTAGGCCCTTCAAAAAAGTTTTAGTTTTATTTGAAATTATCGGGGAACAATAAACCCTCATACTTAAACTGGCATGTGTAGCAGATTACAACTTAAACAAAATTTTCGTGTTTATTTAATAAATCCTACAGTGACGATGTTTTGCCTCTACTAAAGTTACAGTTTACAAGTATCAGCCAGGAAGCTAGGGACCCTAATATTTGTTTTCTGTACCAGTTTGTTTCAGTGCCTCATGTGCACATCTGTAGTTTCCCTTCATGGCCAGTGATTGGCTGGTTTTAACTGTTAAGTGTCTATAGACGTTTTACTGAAAATCACATACGAGTGGTATCGCAGTAACCTTATTCTGATTGGTACAGACAAATGATAAACGTATTTCCGCAAAGACCACGAAGCATGACTAGAGAGATGCATGTAAGGCATTTAAACAAGTTGTTGCAGAAATATTTTCGCGAATATCAGGGGTCCCAACAGATAACTTATAAAACATATTACAGTCAGATCCAAAGTTTAAGTAGAAACATGTAGGTATCATACTCAGAGATCAAATACAGACTTCGTTTTGAAAACGACATTATAACATAGTAACTCTCACACGTGCCAACGTCTGTGGTTGGTTGGTTGCAACTATGAACCGTCTCGGTTCTCTTACTGCGAATTACAGACGGTTATTGTCATAGTAACCAATCATGATTGGCTCAGTAAAGTAATAAAACCCTCACGAGAACACACCGCCAGTAAACAAAAGAGAGCTGATGATATGCATGTGGTGTATTGAAACTTAACATTCTGAAAAAAAATTACGACGAAAAAACACTTGTCCCTAGTTATTTATTGTCTAGTTTCATCACTGAGACGAATAATTTGCGGATTCAGTACATGCAGAACTTCACAAACATATGCTTGTTCGAGGTCGATGCATTTTTCGGTTGGTTTGTCTATTGACATTAGGCTACGTAATTCCGGTCTTGGTTTCTTGCAAGATTCCCAAGTATTAGCGCAGAGTTTTAGGGCGTGTTAAGTAATTGATCCAATCACAGACATCTAATAAACTTACTGTGTTTTGAAACTTAGCTTGTTCTAACGTCCGTACAGGATATTTACCTGCCCCAGGATATAATGTACGAAGTTATTCGTGTCTGTATGCAGCAGGTAAATACTTTTGTCACTGGATGTACAAAATGTAACGTATTGTTATACTCGCAATATATTAAGGGGGAGAGTTAGACAATTTTATTTATTTATTTACTTTTTTTTTTTCCAATTTATGAGCCATAACATTTATTCAAATTGAATTATCAAAATCTTCTCTTCGACAAAGCACAGGGTATATTTTTGGTGAACTGCTTGACATAAACAATAATGTAATCTTTCATTAATTTGTCATGCAGAATCATTGCAAGGGAATTCCTTAAAGTTAACCTATAGTTCTCTTACAATGATTCTGCATGACAAATTAATGAAAATATTCAATTAAATTTTATGTCAAGCAGTTTACCTCGAATATATATATGTATATATATATATATATATATATATATATATATATATATATATCCTAAACTTTACCGAAAAGGAATTTTTGATAGTAAAATTTGAAAAAATCTATATATGGATCAATAACTTAAAATCCAATAAAATTGTCTAACACTCCCCCTTAAGGTTAAAATAAAGGTGTACTGATAAACATTATCAGTACAGTAATGTTATCAGAATAAAAGCACACAATGTATTATAGCAATGCACAGTTGACTGTAAGCAATGGTTGTTTATGCATACTGTAGTGCTGCAGATGGTAACAAGTGTTTACACGAAAGGTTTAAACACGCCACCCTTGGTGGTAATGCACTTTCGAAGTGTCGCCATAACAACATCCTGTGAAGGACACCTTATTTTCGCGACAACTTGTTTAAATACCTTGTGTGTACATATGGAGCTCTGTTCCATGGTCGGTGATTGGATGTCTTAGCGCTCAGTAACCTGGTGTTCTGCCCGCCAATCACAGACTAGCGTGTCGCAGGAACCTTATTCTAACTGGCCCAGTCAAATGAGAGTAGCACATGCTACCAATAACCATGAAGCAGAGCTGCAGATGTGCACGTAATGCAACGAATCAAGTAATTGCGAACATCTCATTGCATTCAACATGTGTCCTACACATTGGTATTACGTTTCTTACTTTAATTGTTATAGTATGTAGGCTCCACAGTGAGGTAACATCGTTACAAATTACCTATTATTTATTCGCCATTTTTTTCAACCCTTTATTGAAAAATACAAGTTATAATAACACACCTAAGATAAGAATTGTATGTTTCACGATATTAAAACTAACTTGTTGCGTCCAGCGACAAACGTGAAATCACAATGCTTACATGAACAACTATCTCAAATTTCAGTCTGTTATAAAAATCCATGTGTAAGAGTATTATTTATTAAACTGTTTAGCAACATATTTTAACTTATTGTAATAGAGCATCAGACTATCCCGTTCGCCCAACAATGAACAGAAGGTTATTTTTGGTTAGAGCTCTGTTAGAGATGCAGGGAACTTTAATGACTTGTTTATACGGATATATTTTTAATACGACTTACGTCACAATTTTTTGCTTGTTCACGCTTGCTCGTGTTTATGACGAGTAGATGGCTTTCAGCGAACTTATCGCGACTGTTAGCAGACGTTCATACAGATAAAGTGTGGGGACTTGAGTTTATGAACGATGAACTACTGTTCATTCATCACTTCTGTATCGTGAAGTCTTTCAAAAACTTCCGTCGTTGCTATTGTGATAACTTTACCGGGTGAATTAGGACGGAGTATCTTAATTTTGTGTAGTAATACTTTATAAAAATCATGTATCAAATCTGTGTTCAATTTGTCCGTTAATTGTTTATGGTGCGCGGAATGTTACCCTAAAAATCGACTTGAAAATAAAAAAGTTCTTTGACTAAAATAATAAAACTACTTGATGTTACGTTACATTTCTTCTTCCTAAATGTATTTAAATATATTAAATTTTAACGTGTGTTTTGTAGGTAGCATAAAAAGGAGCTCGCACTGTCGTGGCTCACCCTGTATAAATGCTGGAAAGTATTTATAACAATAGTATAGCATAGGTAGACACAGAGGCTAGCGTATATGTATGTTCTGGCCACTCAGAATGGTTGACTAAGGGCCGGTTGCACCATTGAGGTTTGTCACTGGATCCGAGATTGAATTCAGATTCGATCTTAGATCGAGACATACAACTGTTGCACCATGTAAGATCGAAGTTGAAACTGAGATCGACTCGAACCTTACGTCAATCCGCCAATTGTGGTGGTTTGAAGATTTCGATCCGAGATTCAAATGCCAAAAGACAAAAATATTTACATGTTCGTTTGTCCACTTTTCATAAGTCATCGTTTTACGAGGTTTATGTTTAGTGTATAGTGATATTAATATTTGATTGACTATTACAAGGTTTTGGAATGATGTTGAGCAGTCTTGTAAAGTAAAATGAATT
>PNEQ01088759.1:0-24809 GCA_003012365.1 Medauroidea extradentata | reverse complement strand
ATGGTGGACCCAAAGAAATAATACCGCAGAATCTTTCTGGCCTAGAATCACCTTCTTCCTCCTACTTGCTGCGGTCCCACTCGCTGGACGCCCTTGAACAGTCGTCGCAATCCAATACTCGTCACTATCACTTCAGATCACACTAGGCACCTGCCAGCAAAAACTCTCTCGCTCCTGCTGCAGCTCTCCCTTATATACCCCACCCTCCTTCTCGAATTATCTCGGCGGGTCTCTGTTCTCCAACCTCCTGGAAAGATGTCGCTTCAATGTCAAGCACCACCCAGAGAGATAAAGAGGGAACAGGATCATTCCAGATCACGATATTTTCTCTCGGTTACCAGATACTGGGTGCAGGTGGTTATCATGGAGTAATACAATCCATGAGGCCTTTTAGCGCTGCCGCCACTGTATTGTATTTCGCCGCCCTGCCCGACAGCCACGGCGCCGAGGTGTGAGTGGGAAGGGGGTGTCCTAGCTCCGCCACCACAGTATCGTACTACACCACCCAGCCAGACAGTCGCGGCTGGCAACAGTATTTTCACATAAAATATTAGTAAGGAGATTGTGTGATTGACATATAAAATATATTAAGGTACCTCACACTAAGGGTAAATGGTTTCAGTTATATCAGTTTCTTAAATAATTAGAAATCAGGGCCTTAACATTCCAAATTAGTGCCTTTTCCGGCTCGTGTAAGGCTGTTATTGTTTGTTATTTTTACTTAAAACCATTTAACCTTAGTAGATCTATCCTTTAGCTTTTGATCCCGTGGCTGTTTACCTTGTAACAACCTGAAAATTTTGAGGAAATCTTGTTCATGTAATATGTGTCCTGCACAACTATGCAGCCAGCATTGTGGAAAATTGAAGGATTCGCGAGACCGAGCTGAGAGGACAACAGAGAGAGAGAGAGAGAGAGAGAGAGAGAGAGAGAGCAAGAGACAACCTCATCCACAACAGGGGTTGACCCAATCCTGCTTTTGTGGGGGAAAACTCCACGTCCATGAGGTCGAACGGCCACTAATGCGCTATGTAGGTGGGCCCCTTAATGAGCTGTTGTAAATCCGAAGAGCAGTAACTTGGTGGCCTTCTTAAAAAAAAATGGCCAAATCTGCATAAGCGGTAATTTCAGTCGCCAATCTGGCAGACCTACGTTATTAGACCAGGTTAAAACAGTGCAGATTTTCCTTTTGTGCTGGTATAATATACTATGCAGCATTAAAATTGTGTACTAGTAATCTTAATTTATTCCATACCTGAATTACGTACTCTGGCGACATTTTACTTGATAAAGTGCTCCAGACTTCTTGTTCAACAAAAATACTTCGATCCAAAATCATATTTTCCATGAACATGCATCGAAACCACCTTACAACATATTTTTTGTTATGTACACATGCGGGAGTCTGTTTGTTTACTTTTTACTTGAGCTTTCCTTTGTATCGTCTGCTGACTGCAGTCCTCCCTGCTCGCGAGTAAGGTAAATCTACGTGGATCTGGAAACGGAATTGATTTGAACATTTTCAGATTTTGAGAGCTGGTAGATTTTAATCGCATGGCGTTTCTGACCAATTTACTTGCCATCGAGTGGATCCGAAGTAGTGTCTGTAAGCGCCTCTAGATGCTCATTCACTTGCCAGCTGCTGAGGTGAAATTTAGGCGTGTGCTTGTTATGCAAAACAGCATCGCTTGCTCAGTGCGTCATGTGTGCTTATCTCAAAGTCACTCCCACAACTGAAGTTTTCAATGAATTTAAACTATTTTTTTGTTTCTCGACATATGGTTTAAGCTTACCTGCAGAGAAAAAGTATGTATTGCGGCCAGTGCTAGTATTTTTAATAGACTTACATTACAACTAATTCTCTATTTTATCAAAGTCACTTAAATATTAGTAAATTTTTTTTTGTTATTTTTTGAAGACTCCTAAAATCCTTTTATTAAATCACTGTTTTCGTTATTCCCGAGTTCGTTAAATCAGGGCTTTACTGTGTTTACAAACAATTTGACAGTTAAATCACTATCAGCTGGCAAGTTTTTCTGAATGATGTTTATAGATTGTAGTTGATTGACAAGCCACAGGTGAATATCTGCAAAAAAAAGCTTTTGTAAGCCTCTTCACAACACTGGAAACATTTACATCTGGCAGTCTTTCGAAAGACGACGGTATGAAGCAAGAGGTGACGTAGCTGCTAAATAACAAGCTGTTGAAAGCTCTTCAGAAAGTTCTTAGAAATGGTTACGTCTAATAGTTTTCTATAGAAACTGTTTAACCTAAATAGCACCTCGATTCGAACCCAGAGCCTTTCGTGCCACAACTGACGCACGAACGAACTGTTCCACGGAGATCGGCTAGCCGCTTGTAGATACGGGCCTCAGTATCACGATTAACGAAACTTATCATCTTAGGTGCAAACATTCCTCATGCCCCATCTTGTAATAGCATGGTTTATTAGCTGTAATATTTGTGATATTGATTTCTCTCTTACAGCCACCGTATAGCCTAAATATAATTTGATAATACATTTTCTTGTAGAATTCAGAAATTTTAGTACAGATTTCTTTATGCGTTTGACGCATGCTCACATCGTCTTGTGCTGTGAAGCTGCCACCTCATCGAGCACCTAACTCTATACTATTCTGCTTAGTTACGCCCGAACACGGCAGTGCACTCCAACCTGACACCAAGAACATTATATTTCCTAGCTATCCATTTGCTCTCAAAAACCAGGGCAGGGATGCTTAATGGAATATTTTTCTTGCGAGACGTCTTGTGCCTGTAAGCATGCCACCCGCAGTGCAGGAAGACAATAGGAGAGGGAGGAACCACCCCTTGCGTCCGTGCCATCTCATTAGGCGAGCGGCCAGCCAATCACCCTCGACCACCCGAGAAGGGTATGAAAGAGGGAGCACGAGCCACCGATAGTCTGTTCGCGGTTCCTTCGCCACTCAGTTGCAGTACAGCTGCGACACACTAACAGCTCCAGGCTTGGAAGACCAGCAACCGCCGGATCCCTTTCAGAAGAGCCAGCTGTCTGTCAGTCGTGATCTAATTGCCACTCACTCAGTAGCTGTACACCTGCTACAACTGAAAGGTTCAGTTCTGTTGCAGTAGATTTCTGTACCATCAACTCTTCTTCAAGCTACAGCTCCAGGCTCGGAAGACCAGCGACCGCCGGATCCCTTTCAGAAGCACCCATCGTGACTGTGAGAACCTTCTACGCCAGCTGTCCAGCTTCGCCGACCACGAGCCACTTACCGAGGTGTCGTCACCTGCATCAACGACTCTCCTCACTGAAACTAGTACTCTTCTGTTTCTTTCGTACCCGTCTTTCAGGCTTCTAGGCATAGGATGTTCCATTTTTCCATTGTTTGCTTATGCCAATAAATCATGCAGCAACCGTACACCTTTATTTTCTTCACTTGCCATACCTTCCCAATCTATTGTTTACAAACCCATCTACCTGTAAGACTGCTGTAACCCCCGCATCCTATAAGATCGGTACGGGAGTTTGTTTATAGGGCCGTCAAGTCTTCCTACATCTGGGAGGAGGTGTAAGCTGCGTGCCTCCCAGTGAGCCACTCTCTTTTGTTTTTATATATATGTATATTCCTTCGGTTATTATAATTTGTTTAATTGACTTTATTTTGTTTTTTATTAAGAGTTCGGTTTGTTAGTTTCCTTTTTAGAGTGTGCTTTCTTCGTGCTTATAATCAATCCCTTGTTTCCATCCCGATGGGCCGACGCCTCTCTTTGCTCCTTACCCACGTGTTGGTAGAACTCCGGCGCATGCGCGTGGAGGCGGGGATTTTGAGGAAGGCGGAGGGGGGGAAGGGGGTTCGGGTAGGGAGGCAGGCAGTGCGTGGGCGAGAGAGTAGTATCGGCCAAGCGTCAGTGCTGATTGGAGACGTGCCTAGTGGTTGTGAGAACCGAGTTGATTCCGGCCCCATTTCAAGTGATTATCTGCCCGGGGAGGCAGTCATTTCCATGGTGCAGTCATAACTATGGTTCAGAAGTTCGGGATTTGCTGACATTGGAGGTAACCAGGGTCGAGGATTGGATAAGGTATGGTTGTAAAAGTGGAAGAGTCCCTTTTAACAACGTTTTCGAATGAACCGATGGACCTGTTTAGTGCTCCATTCCTTGCTCGTGATATTGAAATTGCAAGAGCTTTGTGTGGGTATAACATGTATTAAATAACTGAATTTGGAGTGTATTTAATCGAGTTTAGCGGCACGAGTGGACGAAGTTTAATCCCCTTGGAATCGAACTATTAAATTGTGCAATTAAGGGAACTTTGTATTTGGTTTAAGCTTTTTATTGGCTTCAAGCACGATTGTATTCGTCAAAGTATCAAACTTTGTACAGAGTGTAGTTTTGGTTTAATGGAAAGTGTGTTTCAGAATGTGCTTTTTAGAATGTTTATGAAATTAAATAATAGGGGCGCGTGCACACATTTATGTCTGGAATCCGTTAAATTGAATGCATAGTCCCCAATGAATGTACTATCTATGTAAAGGTTACTATGTGAGATTGGGGACTTATTATGAAGGAATTACTTACGTGTGAGAATCCTGTCACGAGTCAAATTTAGAATAAAAAGTAAAGGTTATCGACTGTGTTGTGTTAAGTGGTGAGTTATTTGTTTGATGGCCCGCGCCCGCCTTTCCCACACCTTATGAGGTGCTCCGAGGAGGGGATTTTCTGCCACGTTGTTTTTGTAATTACAAGCCATTCACTCCCGGCAGATTGTAGCCAGGGCAGAGAGCGCATGCCGTAGAAGGGAGTGGTGGTTCAAACTGCGCCACTCTGCTCCGTTTTCAGAGCTATAGAGTGTGTTAGGTGTGGTGTATGGGACCGGTAGTCGTGTTTGGAATAACACCATGGCGTTTCACATGAGTTTTTTTATATAAACTGTCCAAAGTAGAGCTGCAGGCGTTCCTAGACGAATGCAACAGGGAATCGAATGATGAGGAAACGGCGGCAGACCTGCGTAAAAAGGCCGTTGCGGCTTTTAATGCTCAAGAGAAAACGGGAGAATCGTCAAACGTTCCGTGGGGAATGGGGGCGGAAGTTGATCATAAATACGATGAGCGATTATTTATGGAGGCATTGAAGGATATTCCGCATTTGTCGGAAATGGATGCGAAGTTGTACTATCGTTTATAATTGAGGCTGCTCGGGTGTGCGAGTTGCATTTGGTCCCGCAGGAAGCATTCATGCGCGCTCTAGCCACAAAATGTGGTGGTCCCTTTCGACCTTTCATTCAGGAAAGTCTTGTTCAAATTTTGGCAGTTTCAGGGAACGATTGTTAGAGTATGCCCTACCCCCCAGTGTGAAGAGTTGGTGTAAAGGGAAATATGTTGAGCAGTTCCAACGCCCGCAAGTGTCCATGCACCATTTTGTAGAATCAGTGGTGACGTACGAACAGGCTTTAGGGCTTAACATGCGGGAAGGTGATTTGGTTGGTTTAATCTTAGATAATTTGCCCCTGGAGTACGGGAACTTTGTGTATTGACACATGCGCCGACTTCTATTTTTGACTTGAGGCGGTTAGCAGTTGAAGTTGAAGAACGTAAACAACAAAAGGTGGAGTACGAAAGCGCCATGGGCGAAAGAGGGGTAAGTTGGAAAATTTCAAGTAGTGAGGTTGGTAGTAAAGGGATTGTGAAAACACGTATGTTGGGGGTAGCAACTTCTGAGGATATTGAAAGAGGAAGGGGAATTAATCCACGTTGTGTTAACTGTGGTAAGAGAGGGCATGGGGTTAGAGATTGTGAACAGGTTATAGTCTTACGAGAGCAGCGGCCCTGCTTTAGGTGTAATAAAAAGGGACACTTTGCTTCCTCATGCCCGGGAAACTAATAAGGGGTCGCCGAAGGCGTGGTAAGGTGAGCCCTAAAGAACTGTCACAGCGCTCTTTCAAAAAAAAATTGTGTGAAATGCGAGTGCCAAGGGATTGGCACGATTGCGTTAATCGATACTGGTTCCACGTCATGCCTCGTTAATGAAGCATGGTGACATGAATTGCAGAAAGGGGATAAAAAATTGGGCCGGCGACGACAAGCGACTTTTCAATCAATTGTGTTAGCAAATGGGAGTAGGTACAATGCCATGAGAAAGTGCGGCTGCACATAAAAATTGAAGGATTCTCCTGGGAACAAGATTTTGGGATTATCCCGGGCCTGTGTGTTAATATGGTGTTGGGATTAGATTTTCTCAGTAACACCCGTGCCTGTGTTGACTTGTCTAAGGGTGAGTTAGTGTTTGGGTTTAATGTGAGGCGTAAAGCGTCATTATTACAAGGTCCCAGTTGCTTTGCTATGGTGATAGGGGATAACATAGTTAAGAATGAAGATTTGGAAAAATTGTGTAAGGATTTTGGAGACGTAATAACTGACAAAATTGGAAAATGTGATGTCCGTCCTTATTGGTTTCGGCTGAAAGATGATACTCCTATTAGGAGTAAGCCATTCCCTTGTTCGCCGCCCAAAATGGCAGTCTTTCGCCAATTGGTAGACAAACTATTGAATGCCGGGGTAATCCGACATTCAAAGTAGGAGTTTTCGGCTCCAGGATTTCTGGTAAAGAAACCTGATGGTGGGGGCTTTAGATTAGTTGTCAATCATTCGGCCCTTAATAAACGCAGTAATTCGGACCCGTACCCATTGCCCACAGTGGAATATGCTCTGCAACATTTGGGTAAGGCTCGCTACTTTTCAGTGTTGGATTTGAATAATAGTTTTTTTCAAATAGCATTGCATCCTGATTGCTGAAAATTCACCGCCTTCAACACCCCTTGGGGTCACTACGAATTTAATAGAGTACCCATGGGTGCCAACTTTGGCAGCCAAGCGTTGTCTAGAGTCTTGGATGAACTTTTGAGTGAAGTAAAATATGATTTGGTTTTTAATTATGTGTATTACTTTATCATTTACAGTGTGGATTGAGAGTCGCATCTCAGGCACCTCAGTATCGTTCTGGAAAAATTGCATCAGGCTGGCTTGACAGTTAATCCAAGTAAGATTATGTTGGGATCGGAAAGTGTGCGCTTTCTAGGATGTATTATAAGCAATGGCAAGTTGGAAATGGACCCTGAAAGAATTGCCCCCATTATTAATTTTCCGGTTCCCAAAAACTTGAAATGAGTGCAGAGGTTCATGGGTATGGTGGGGTATCAAGCAAGATTCGTCCCGGATTTGGCGGAAATAGCTACTCCTTTAAATAGCTTGAAAAGGAAAGACGTTCCATTTAAGTGGGGGAAAGAAGAGCAGCAGGCTTTTGATAAGCTTAAGTCTGTTCTCTGTAAACATCCGGCATTAGGATTACCCTGTTTTGATAAGAGATTCATTCTACACACAGATGCATCGAGCGTAGCCTTGGGGGCCGTGCTAAGCCAAAGAATAGAGGAAAAGCCTGGTAGCCCCCTGGTGCCTGTGGCATATGCGAGTAGGGCCCTTACTGAATCAGAGCGTAAAATAGGAATTTATGAGAAGGAAGCTCTAGCCTGTCTCTTTGGCATGGAGAAGTTCCATAGTTATCTAGATAGCCAAGAATTTGATCTCTATACGGACAATCAAGCGCTCAGCTGGATATTAGGCCATCCTCACCAATTGGGCAAATTAGGTAGATGGGTCCTTAGGTTAACTCGTTTCAATTTTAAAGTCCATCATATTAGCGGGAAGTTCAACCCGATTGCGGATGGTCTATCCTGCTTGTACGATCCAGAGGAGTTTAATCAACTGGAGGGAAAAGGTGTGGTGCAAGAACTTGCCTTTATGTACAACTGCCCGGAGTCTTTCGTGGCGATGAAAGACCACCAAGTGAAGGACCAAACGTGTATTGAAATTAGGGAAAAACTAGGGGTAGATCCCTCCTTGCGTTTTATGGTTAAGGATAACGTTTTGTATTTCACCGGAAAAAACAAAAGGGGTAAAAGGGTCGTCGCCCCGGAGGGTACCCACCCTATGTTGTTGAAATATTTTCATGATTCGCCATTTGGCGGACAGTTAGGAGTA
The DNA here is from genome assembly GCA_003012365.1 of Medauroidea extradentata. Lineage (NCBI taxonomy): Eukaryota > Metazoa > Arthropoda > Insecta > Phasmatodea > Phasmatidae > Medauroidea > Medauroidea extradentata. The sequence continues at coordinate 16,794 of PNEQ01088759.1, read as the reverse complement.
GATAAAATTATCTGTAAAATTAGCAGGGATTTTTATTGGTCTGGTCTTCGTGAAGACGTGAAACAGTATGTGCGATCATGTGAGGAGTGCCAAAGGTTTAAAGCTCCCCGCTTGGAGAAAGTGGGCCTTCACTCTGTGAAAGTGTCTGAACGGCCGTGGGGTTTGGTTCATATGGATATATTTGGTCCCTTGGTTAGGTCCCGTGGGGAAAATGTCGCTATTTTGGCTTTGGTAGACACCTTTTCTAAGTTTTGTTTTCTTTTGCCGATAAAGAACTTGAAGACAAAAGCTATAATCAAAGCCTTAATTGGATCAGTGTGGCAATTGTTTGGCCCCCCCCCCCCAATGAAATAGTGACCGATAATGCTGCGTCATTTCGTTCGCAGGAATTTGCGGACATGTGTTTTTTATGGGGCATTAAACATATTTTTTCTAGCCCCTATTTTCCGAAAGGAAACCAAGTAGAACGGTTGAACTGAAATTTAAAGGCTGCTCTGGCCATATTTTGTCATCCGATGCATTCGGCTTGGGATGAAGACCTTCCCTGGGTTAATTTAAGTTTTAATACGTCTCATCACTCCTCTATTGATGAATCGCCGAGTGTCCCCTTTTTGGGAAGAGTCCTTTCAGATCCGCTCTTAAATGTGTGGGGTACGCCTCCTTTGGAGGCTCCATACAATGATGCTGAACATAGGTACATTTTTAAACGCGTTCGAGAACGCCTGGAGGAGGCTCAACGAGCGGTAGCTTCTGTGTATGATCAGGGGCGTATTCCCACCCCTTTTCATCCGGGAGATCTCGTGTGGTGTTGGGTCTTCCACCTTTCTGATCCAGCACATAAGGTTTCTGCAAAATTATCCCCGTGATATTCGGGCCCCTTCTATGTGGAAAAGGTATTAGGGCCAAATACTATGTTGCTGCGTCTGTGTTCTGATGAATCTGTTTGAAAGAAAGGCTCACGTCTCCCATTTAAAGCTATGCGTGAAACGCATTGACTCCTAATTGTATTCATGTATTGAGAGGTGAATAATGTTGGTTTCAAAAGTGTAAAATGTTCTATTGTGTATTTTTGGAGCACAAAGCAGAGTCTTGCACGAGGGCTTTATTAGTAACTAATTGAGGGTTTGGGTTGTTTCCTCCTTTTAACACCGCCTTCATGAGCGCCTATCTCTTTTCTTTTCCTTTTTCTCCTCGGGTCGCCTAATCCAATTTCCCCCCAAATTAGTTGATTAACTGTGGGGATTATTTTTTTTGGAGCCAGAGGTTTTTTGGCTTGGATTTTGAAAGAGTGGGGCTCGTGCCGGTCCTCTATGCCCGAGTTGTGAACATCTTAGGGGGGGTAAAAGTGCCGGGCACCCCCCACCCCCTTTTGGAAAGGGGGAAGGGCCGACCTCCTCCTTGCTGGATCTTATGCACTGAGTGAAAGGGAGGAATCGGAGGAGCCAACTGATTGAGAGGCCGCGGAGCGTTCGGGGGATTGGGGCTTGATCACCCCCTGGCTTCTGTCTGCTTCGTTGGTTCTCCAGTGGAAGCGTGCTGAAGTTTTTGATGCAGCCCGGCTTGTGTGGCGTATGATTTTCTCCGGTTTGGAGGATGGGGTGATTTTTAGGGGACGGGGATTGAGCCACTCTCTTTTGTTTTTATATATATATATATATATATATATATATATATATATATATATATATATATATATATATATATATATATTGCTTTGGTTATTATAATTTGTTTAATTGACTTTACTGTATTTGGTTTTTTATTAAGAGTTCGGTTTGTTAGTTTCCTCATTTGAGTGTGCTTTCTTCGTGCTTATAATCAATCCCTTGTTTCCATCCCGGTGGGCCGACGCCTCTTTTTGCTCCTTACCCACGTGTTGGTAGAACTTCGGCGCATGCGCGTGGAGGCGGGGATTGTGAGGAAGGCGGAGGGGGGGAAGGGGGTTCGGGTAGGGAGGCAGGCAGTGCGTGGGCGAGAGAGTAGTATCGGCCAAGCGTCAGTGCTGATTGGAGACGTGCCTAGTGGTTGTGAGAACCGAGTTGATTCCGGCCCCATTTCAAGTGATTATCTGCCCGGGGAGGCGGTTATTTCCATGGTGCAATCATAACTATGGTTCAGAAGTTCGGGGTTTGCTGACATTGGAGGTAACCAGGGTTGAGGATTGGACAAGGTATGGTTGTAAAAGTGGAAGAGTCCCTTTTAACAACGTTTTCGAATGAACCGATGGACCTGTTTAGTGCTCCATTCCTTCCTCGTGATATTGAAATGGCAAAAGCTTTGTGTGGGAATAACACGTAGGAAATAACTGAATTTGGAGTGTATATAAACGAGTTTAGCGGCATGATTGGACGAAGTTTAATCCCCTTGGAATTGAACTATTGAATTGTGCAATTAAGGGAACGTTGTATTTGGTTTAAGCTTTTTATCGGCTTCAAGCACGATTGTATTCGTCAAAGTATCAAACTTTGTAAAGAGTGTAGTTTTGGTTTAATGGAAAGTGTGTTTCAGAATGTGCTTTTTAAAATGTTTATGAAATTAAATAATAGGGGCGCGTGCACACATTTATGCCTGGAATCCGTTAAATTGAATGCATAGTCCCCAATGATTGTATCTATGTAAAGGTTATTATGTGAGATTGGGGACATTACGAAGGAATTACTTACGTGTGAGAATCCTGTCACGAGTCAAATTTAGAATAAAAATGTAAAGGTTATTGACGGTGTTGTGTTAAGTGGTGAGTTATTTGTTTGATGGCCCCCGCCTGCCTTTCCCACACCTTATGAGTGGCTCGGAGGAGGGGATTTTCTGCCACGTTGTTTTTGGAATTACGAGCCATTCACTCCCGGCAGATTGTAGCCAGGGCAGAGGGCGCATGCCGTAGAAGGGAGTGGTGGTTCACCAGGTTTTTCCTCATTAATGCTCTCTGGATTGTACTCTTTCAGAGAGGTGTCTTGTCTGGGAGAGGTAAAAAGGCATAGGGATGTGCTGAGGCGCACTTATAGCGCTCCTCTATAAGTCTGTGTGCCCAGTGCCAACGCTAGTTCCGCAGCATCACGACTTTGCATGCAACACCAGGTGATCCTTCTGGATACTGGATGTCTTTGCGGAAAAAAATAAACTGTTGCAATTATTATTAGTAATCATATATTAATAAAAAAATCTGTAAACAAACTGTTGAAGTGAATTTTTTTAATTTCCCACAGAAATTTTTTTTCTACGTACGTAACATCGCAAAGCAGGCGGAAGGGCGTAGTGAAGACGGGCGGACAACTGACAGAAGCGATAGATCATTGTGACTCCAGCTCAATTTATACGCCACTACATAGTTTTTTAATAATGCTGCGTTTTGCGTTACGTCATCATACAAGCAATATTTCTTTACCAATGATTTTGATGAACTTACTAATTGTGATGTACATTAAATAATTTATCTACCTGACACATGTTTTCACATTAATCAAGTTAGGTTGTAACATATTATTAAAGGGGTTTCCTTGTCCCTATTTACTATTTTTTATTTTAAATGATAACTGTGCAATGCACACTTTTTTATTCTATGTTATACTAATATTAAATTTCTTTTTCCAATTGCTCAGTATTTTAATTAATAATACATATTGTTATTCTCTCTGCCTTACATTGATTGTTGTTATTTTACAGTTTTTTCCTCTGGGAACTTACAAATTAATTATTTTGTAATGTTATCTCTACTTGAGCCTAATTATATTTTTAGCCTGCCTTCCTTGTCAGCACACATTTAAACTTTATATAATTTATGGTAGCAGATAATATTATTAATTCAGTCTTTCAAATTATACTTAAAGGAAGGTGTGGGACAGTTTTAATAACAGGGAGGTCATTTGAGATGGTGACACACAACTTTGCGCAGGGATTAGAACTGAGAGAGGAATTAGTCATGGCCTTTGGCAAGGAGCCAGCGCAGCATTCACTTGAAAAGATTTCGGGAAATTAAGGAAGACTGAAATAAGAATAGTCAAAATAGGGAATTGATTCCGTGTTCAAATTGTGATTCCAGTGCATAACTGTTGTACCATTTCTCTCGGATTCGTCTTCAGTAACGAAAACCAAATTTTTCAGTAGTAGGTGTAAGTAATGTTTACTTTCTCCCACTTCTTATCTGTAGATTCCTTATCTCAGGCTTCCTCGAGGAAAAATATATTGTTACACTGACGTACAAATTTTGAACATTTAATTTTACAGATAAAGCTTATAAATTTTTAACATAACTGTTTGAACGGTACAAAAACTGTTAACCATAAAATGTAATGGTGTAAGTTCTCAGTGATCATCATAGTTGTGCAACTCACTCGATAAAATCACCTTTGAATTCACTCTTGGAATTACTTCAAGTTACAGTGAAAGCACCTGACACATTTTCTACCAATATTTTTTTATGTAATTATTTAAGCAGTAGTAAATTTTTTTTAATTGTATGGGTAAAAATTTAAATTTGCAGCACATGTATGTATATTTGTGGGTTTGATGTGTGTGTACATGTGTGTATGTTTGTGTGTGGGTGGGTGGGCTTGTGTGTGTGGCTTGTGTGTGTGGTTTGTGTGTATATGTGTGTGGGTGGGTGGGCTTGTGTGTGTGGCTTGTGTGTGTGTGTGTGGCTTGTGTGTATATGTGTGTGGGTGGGTGGGCTTGTGTGTGTGGCTTGTGTGTGTGTGTGGCTTGTGTGTATATGTTGTGTGGGTGTGTGTACATAAGGTCTCTTGCGAGGACTTTTATATGCTTTTTCAACAGCGCTGTGAGGACTTCAAACCTTACGAGGACCTTGCCCAAGTCCTCGGAAGGAAATCGCTCGGATATGTAATTTAAACGACATAATGTGCTTCTTGCCCTGTCGTTCCCTTTGTCTTAAAACTTTGCTTGGCCATTCGTATTTTTTCTAATTACTTAGTTATAAGTACTTAAGAAATATATAGAATTTTTTTAGACTTTACGAACACTTCCAATAAAGTAATCATAACCCATTGACACTAGAATATTGAATTGACACACCTAAATCGTGAAACATGCAACAATAATTTACTTTTACCAACTTTCTGCAAATTGTAAAGAAGTCAAAAATCAAGAAAAAAAATTTTAATTAAATTATTATTAATGGTTAATAATAATGTAGATTGTTACAAAACCAACAAAATTCTATTTTGATTGTTTTCCTATGATCAAACAAAAGTGTTAGATATGTTGTTGACCGCCCTACTGCTCTCCGCTCAGAACAGTATGTAATTTATATTGGTTTGCCAAAAATCATATCTCGAAAACCATTGGGTTGATTTCAATCTTATTTGGCATGCAGTTTTTGTGTATATCTTGTACAATATTATGTAACATTGACATTCAAAGGATGCTAAATATTTGTGAAGTTTGAGCATGAAACACATGGTACAAAAAAAGCCATGACCACAGTTTCTGCCTTGTCCGTTCATAATACACGTAACGCCAAAACTGATAGATATAGACACATGCTTATTTAGAAATGTCATCCCCTTTGAGTGTATGCACTTGTTAGTAGGGTTGTTTTAACTAAATCCCTACTAGGGTTAAAAGTGCTGAGTGTAATTGTTTAGCACTGCTCAGTAAATCATAAATTACAAGACACTTCACCACTACCTTAGCCTAAAAAAATCCTAACATGGACTGTTTATGCATATGTATGTAAACTATGTATACATTCATTAATATACATGGTATTAAATAACAGCAATCAAGAATCTTATATTTCATTTCTGTAAACACAATATTTCAATATTTTACTCTATAGGATAGCCTCAGCAAAAATAAACCTGATATTAATAATACAGAATGCCATTCAGAAATAAAGTATGCTGGATAAAATCTCATTGTGTGTACATTTGAATAAATTAAAATATTTCAAGGTTAAAGGTGCAAGCGCATTCTAAAGTCACAATTTTACTGTTTTCTGTACGAAAAAAAAATAAAAAAAAAATATATATATTCTGATAGCATAAATAAAATAACTTACAGTAGACGGAAAATCACTTAACATTTTCAGGTTTCCATTAAAACAACGCTGTGAAAATTTTTATAATTTGAAAGTAAATTCATCATTCTATTGTATTTATTGTTATATTAGTCCTGCTAAAATCAACAAATTTTCCCTGGGTAACTTTATCTCAAAAATACCGTTACGTAGCTCATTATATATTTTTTTTATAAAACCCCTGAAAATTCTCCTAGTATTATTTCCATCATGTGAATTTCCAGTTCTTATGTCAGTATGTCAGTTAGCAGTCAAATTTCATTTATAAATTGTTTCTGGATGGTCTTCATAGCTACAGCCAGTTACTTATAAAATGTCTTAAATGTTTTGAGCAGCAGAAAACATCCGAAACATCAAATATTGAATGTAGCAATGACAATTTGAACTTGCAAGAGGTTTGAGCAGTTGCTTTCTCAGTCGCATTAATATTCTTTTTCAAATACTTTGGTGGCCTGACTTGGTGGTTTGGTTTTTTGCTGTTGATTGGCTGCGGCAAGGTAGTGCTGGTCCGGTGTCTCCAGGTAATTGACTGCCGTTGCTGGGTTCCCCAGTAGGTTTGCTCCTGTCCGCAGTCAATGATGACGGCTTGTTCCTGCAGCTATGGATGTCCCAGGATTACCTCTTCTAACAGGCAGTCAGCAGCGATGAAGGTAATGTTCAGCTTCCGGTCTCCAATCTGGACAGGTAAGGTAACTTCCCCTGCCACTTGAAGTTCCGTCCCTTCCTGTGCCATTTGTACTGGTTCGACTCGAGGCGTGATCTTGCCCTGCATTAGCGAAGTACAGATGAAGTTTGCGGTGGCAGCAGTGGCAAGAACTGCAATTTGCTCTGTGTTTCCCAGACGTAATGCTATTCTTGGATGGTGTCGAACTGTGGTTGGATTGGTTAAGGTGACGACTTTGTTAGCCCCTTGTTGAAGTCAGGCAGGTGGGGCTTATTTGTTCCTCCCGGCTTCTCCGTTTCCCGACGGAGGTTTTGTGTCTCCATGCTTGAAGCTGTACCTGGTATTGCTGGCTCCAGCATTTCTAAACTTGGCGTGGTAGACGTTGCAGTCTTTATGAAAGTGGAATTCTGGACAGTGCCAGCACTTTGGCAATGATGGTTTGCTTGGCGGAGGTGGTGGCAGTGGTGCACCTGTCTTCCTCTCAAACCTAGCTGGTGCAGTCTCTTTGTGGAATGCCCTGGCGGCACTCCTCACTTGTTCTCTTCTGCCACATCTTGCTCTCTGATCTTGGCACGATGCACAAACTCTTCAATTTAATCAGGTGTCGGGTTTCTGAAATGGTGTTTAATTTCGGGCTGCAACCGCAGGACAATCATCTCGGTAGCTTCGTCTTTGGAGTGGTTTGGCTGTAGCCGCTGAAGAATCATCACTTTCCTGTGGATGAATAACCCTGCTTCTTCCCCTGGTTTCTGGTACTGGATGTATACTTGGTGCGCCTGAACTCTTGCTCGCAGGCGGCAATGAATTGTTGCGAGTCTTCGTAGGGTTTTCTGCATATTCCGCTAACATGGGCTGGGTGACAGACTGTGAGCCACTGTCTTGGAATGAGGTGTTTAGGATAGATTCGTGTCGAACTCCCTCTCTGCAGGTGTGGCAACGAAAGAAAAGCCCTTCCATGTTCCTTGGACAGTCTGCCCATCCTAAGCACACGTAGTGGAAGCTTTGTTGACATGCGGAGCAGGTGGCCCTGTGGTGGCCTTGGCCAAGACATTCAGGGTGGTCGCATCTCTCTGGTCTTTGGCGACAGGCGTGGCATCTGTATTCAAGACCTTCTGTGTCTCTGTCTTCTTCTGCCCAACCTAGGCATGCATAGTGGTAGCTCCAACCGCAGTGGGCACATTCAATGTGGCGTTCTCCTTCTCCAGGGCAGTCAGGTGTATTGCAAACGGTAATGAATACCATCTTGAAGGTGTTTGGATGATAGGGCAGCAGGAGATTTTATCTGCACTTCTTCAAGTGGTAGTTGTGTGCTCAGGGGTTTCCCTAGGTCCTTCTCTAGTGCCATTTTGCAGTTGTTCGATGTCTAGGCTTCACAGATGGCCAATTCTTGACGAAACTGCTCGGCGACTTAAAAACTAGGCCCCGCAGGTGGGCGCAAAACCTCTTGACGCGGTTCTTGGTGGTGTAAGCCACACGTGTCTAATGGGGAATAGGTAGTCTGTCGGCGAGGGCATGATGGCTAGGTGGCAGCGTGCTCCACTCCCAGGATGCACTTCCGAAGCGTCGACCGCCGTATTCTTCGTCAGACTCTCCCCACCTCGTAAAGGCTATTAACAGTGAGGGAAACTAGCGCTGCACTAGAGGTTGCGCTTCCACAGTAGGTGTAGCCGAAGGTGGAAGGTAGGAAGTGGCAACAATGGGGTGCTGATTCCCCGGACAGGATAGCACGGATGTGCCGAGGTTAAGAGTTGCGTCGGATGGGGGTGCACAAGGCGAGGATGGGGTAGAGAGACGGAAAAGGGTATTAAGGAGGGGGCACTAAGGAAGGCTGATCCACCAGGTGACTGTAATGCCAGCAGGACAATGGTGTGGCCATTGAGTGGTGTGCCTCGTCGAGCGGGGGCGGAAACCTCCCTCTGGATCCAATACACCCCTGTCTCAGCTTCCCTAACCTGCAGTGCCTTCTGTACCAACTCAGCGAACTTGTGTGTGGCCCTCAACTTCCTACCTGACCTCTTAGGCATAGCCTGACTGTAGCTCAGATGAAGATAGATTGGCAAGGCTAGCTGATAGTTGGTAATATGGTATCCCTTAGGATCGCCAGTTGTGGAATGTAAACCGTTAATTTGGCGGAGCTATTGTTGGCGCTGGGCAGGCGGACTTGTAGAGGAGCGCTAGAAGTGCGATTCAGCACGTCCCTATGCCTCTTCACCTATCCCAGTCAAAACAAAACCCGACACCACTAGGAAAGAGCACAGTGTATTCGTGCTACCTCCAGAGGGTGTAATGTAGAAAATCTGGAAGGCGCGCGGCTTACGCCTCCTCCCAGTTGTCACTGTGCCTTAAATGCCTGAAGGGTGTGTAGGAAGGAACCAAAGAGCACTAACTTCCGTGGGGAGAGTCGTTGATGCAGGTGAAGATGCCTCGGAAAGCGGCTCTTGGTCGGCGAAGCTGGACAGCTGGCGTAGAAGTCTGTCACGGTCGTGATGGGCGCTTCTGGAAGGGATCCGGCGGTCGCTGGTCTTCCGGGCCTGGAGCTGTAACTTATAGTAGCGATGAGGGTAGAGAAATCTACCACAGCTGAACCTTTCAGTGATAGCAGGGGTCCTTCTCAGAGAGAGTAGCAAACAGGTAGCTACTTGAAGACGAACTGCTCTTTGGTGGTTCGTGCTCCCTCTTTTATACCCTTCTTGGGACGGTCTGTGGTGATTGTCCGGCTGCTCGCCTAATGAGAGACGGGTGGGGTGCGAAGGGGTGGTCTTTCTCTCCTCTGTGGTCTCTGTGCTGCAGGTGGCGTGTCTACAGGCAGCAAAGCGTCTCGTAGGAAATATACATTAGAATATCTTTGCCCAGGGTTTTTGTGAACAAAGGATAACTAAGGAAGGGCTGGGTAGGCTTTTTATGAAATATTTGGTGTCGGGTTAGAGTGCACTGACGTTTGCGGGAGTAATAAGGGTAGAAAGGAGAAACAATGGGTGCGGGAAATATGGAACGGGTAGGATGAGGCAGCAGCTTCACAGCTCAAGACGCTGTGGGCATGCGTCAGGCTGAAAGGTCATATACCGTGACAGAATGTGAATGTCTAGCCATGGTGCTGAGCCTTAACAAGTTCAGTGATCTCTTGTTCGGTAACAGGTTATTGTCAAATCGGATCATCGTAGTTTGTCTTTCTTAAAATCTTGTAAGCTGATGGGTAGCAGGCTGACTCGTCTGTGTCTGGCTCTGCAGGAATTTGAATTGGAAATATGGTATGTGTCAGTACATGATAACAGTGACGCTGACTTGTTGAGTAGGGTGATCATGGAAGGGGGAAGTGTGATTCTGGAAGAGAAGACTGGGGCAGGTTCTGTCATGGCTAAGATTACTGTCATGGCTAAGATTACTGTCAAAAGGGATGTGGCAAATTCTGGAGTATAGCAGTAGCTAAGAGAGAGGATAGTGTTTGAAAAGAAGTCATCAATACTCAGGAAAATCAGGATTATGATTAGTAGGACCCAACTGTGAACATGGTGTTGGAATGGTATTGTTTGAGTTTCGGAGTTCTGTTTCGGAAGTTGAGTTTTGAGTCAGGATGTTGGTGAGTGTGTGGTCTGAATTCGTGGGTCCGAGAGCTTATTTCACTCATTCGTAAATCTATCTGTCATTTCGGTGAAAAGAGAACACTTTGGTTACTGCAGGCAAGTTTTTATTGCTGCAGTATGGCCAGAACTGTACAACAGGTAATCAGCTGTTGTATGCTCTGTCAGAGAGCTAAATACCCTAATCGCAGTTGGGAGGAGCCATGGCAGGCCATTATTCCGGAGGGGACCATTCAATTGGCTAGAGTGGACTTGTATGGGTCCTTACCGAGATCTCGGAGCTGTTAGGTGTTTGTTTGTAGTTTTTGATGTTTACACAAAGTTTGTAATGTGTTATCCACTGAAGAGGACCACCGCCACTGCGTGCGTAGATTGATTCCTTAAAGATCATTTTCCGCTGTTTGGCAAGCCTTAACTCACCCTTAATGAGCATGGTACACAATTTATGGCAGACGTATTGTTTCTATCTTTTCAATTACTTATTAAAGGTGGTTCTCTGGGTGAACATAAGGGTGGCGTGCTCAGACTGGCTGCACCCTAGGCTTCACCACTCAACAGTAACTCCTGGGTAGGTACGACAAGGGATTAAGGTTAATTATCAGGCGCCACAATATTGACTAGATGGCTGCTCTTAGTTACTCTAAAAGATCTCAATACAGCTCTATGACTGGTGTCGTACAATCTTGACTTAAGGCCTGAAATCCAGTGGAGCTTGTATAGAAATATATTGAATTTCAGGTTCAAGTGGCTTACCACTGAGTATTGTCGCTGTTGGCACGTAAACGGATTCACACGTTAACACGATCGTGAACTTCCCGGATCATGAGCAGATTTCCAGACGTCCGGCCCTCAAATGAAGGAGTGTGGCAGCAGGGGGGCGGCTTTCCCAGCTGACTGTCCGATGAAAGACCCCCCTTGGTGGCCCTGTCCCTTGTTAAATACGTCAGCCTGCTGTAAATAGTAAGGGGATAACCTTCAGAGTATTCTCATTAAACCGCTCTACGCTTGCTTGCAGTTCTGCCTGCTGGCTCAGCGCTGCTGTGGTATTTGTAACAGTATCCTCATTTCTCGACCGTGGCAGATAACAGCTGATTCACGAGGGTAGTGAAAGCACAGCCGGGAAGTGGTCTTTTCTATGCACAGTTTCGCGGTCGCGTTAGCCGTGGTGTTAGATTGCTGTGGCTTATTCAAAACTCTTTCACTGTCCATAATTCCACGCACTTTATAATTTGCACTATTTTGAAACTGATTTGCCATTGTTTCACACCTTGCAGGATCTATATATATATATTTTTTTTTACAATAATCGTCAATAATAATTTACAAATATTCAAGACGAATTGGAATTGACATAAGATTGACATTTACATGAACCCTGAACTATGTGTGCTGTGATGTTGAACTGAAATACGAAATGTCTTGCGTCTAATCTTACCAGGAACATTTTATTTCTGAGCTTTGTGTACAATATAGAAGGGCATCTAGTAAAAACTTCACTGAAAAACACTATAGTGTCCATTTTTAAAGGATTAGGATGGAGAGTGACGCATGCTCGCTGCGTCTTTAGCTGTGAAGCCACCGTCTCATCTTGCACGTTCCATATTCCCGCACTTATTGTTAATCTTTTCAACCCTTATTACTCCCGCACACGTCAGTGCACTCTAACCCGACACCAAATATTTAATATAAAACGCCTACCTAACCCTTCCTTAGTTATCCTTTGTTCACAAAAACCCTGGGCAAGGATATTTTAACTTATTTTTCTACGAGACGTTTTGCTGCCTGTAAACACGCCACCCGTAGCACAGAGACCACAGAGGAGAGAAGGACCACCCCCTCGCGTCCGAGCCGTCTCTTCATTAGGCGAGCGGCCGGCCAATCACCACAGACCATTCCAAGAAGGGTATAAAAGAGGGAGCACGAGCCCCCCAAGAGCAGTTCGTCTCAGAGTAGCGACCTGTTTGCTACTTTTTCTGAGTAGTACCCCTGCTTTCACTGAAAGTTTCAGCTGCGGTAGATTTCTCTACCCTCATCACTGCCATAAGCTACAGCTCCAGGGGGCTTATTCTGAGTTTCGTGGTTACGAAGCAATAGTCGGTATGAAGCAACTGTGCCGCAGCCTACTGAAAAAGTCGTTTCCCTTCCAGTCCACAAAATCCGTATTCAGAGTTTTAGTCGGTACGAGGGACAGCGCGTTCGGGTATCTTCGGCTCTAACGGCTTTTTCAAGCAGCGTGCCAAGATGGCGGGCACTGCAACATTCAGGTGTATATGACCGTTTTTCTTAATTTTAGGAGTTTTCATGAACTTATACAAGTGTCAAATAATAGATAATATTAATGTTGATAACTTAAAAACATTTCCTCAGCTCAAACGGGTAATAGTACGCAATTAAACGTTTTTCATTTAAACACTGAAGCATTCTTCTCATATTTTCTTTTTGGAGCCTCTTTCATCGTGTAGTGGTAGCAGAGTGGTGTAGCGAGAGTGTTTGTTTTTAGCTGTGGTAGGATTTGTGGTTCAAATCTCGTTCTATTCTTTACTTTTTTAAAGTTGTTTTATATGATGTGTTATAGTCGTACGTGCCTTATTCTTTTGTAATAAATTGTTTATTTCGTGTAGAATTTTTGTTTCACTTAATTTACTGTAACTATACAATCTGACAGAATGGAGTGGATTGCTAACAAACGTAAATATTTTTAGTACATAATAATTATAAAATCTGTACAAAAGCATCCTAGATAGTATATTTTTTACTGAGTTGACTAAATGTTCAAAGCTTAGTCTACAGTATCTACGAAGATGTGCATTTTCAATTCGTATTTTCAATTTTTTTTAGTTGTGGGAAAATAACTGTAATTATGTCCTAACTTCAGACATGTGCAAGTGTTTCCAATAGGCTCTATTGATCAGAGAAAAAAAAATATATGCTTGTTTATTATTATTATTATTTCACGTAACGTATGCGTTTCTATACCATTCGTCCGATTGCGATTAAATTTTGGTGGGTTATGCGTGCACCCTCGAAGGTTACTGACAGAAAATTTTACATATCATGGAGGTAATAATAGAATAACATGTTAACAGTTATTATAAAAGAAAGGGAGGGAAGTGGCGAAACAGAGCAAGCAGAACGAGGGATACAAAAATTTAGCGAAACACTTTTAAGTGTTCCTAAAACGGCCATTAACGATGATTAACACAATATTTTCCTATTGTTTTGAATTTTCCAAAATTTAAAACCACGCAAATGAAGTCTCTGGCAAAATAAAAAAAAAAAAAAATAAAAAACCATGGATGGGTATGTAGGCCAATTTCTATGAGTGTGTGTGCGCGCGTATGTGTAAAAGCAATGTTATAACAACATGGTTAAGTTTTTAACAAAGAAGTTAATTATCTACACATATACACTATAATTTTAAAAAGTAATAAAAAAATCACGGAGTGACCGGATTTTGAACCACGAATCCAAAAAACAATTTAGCAGGCCAACTCACGCCGCATCCAACTGAGCCGAACTCACATGCCTGGTCAATGCTTTCAAACAATTAAAATTATAGATTTAATGAATATCAAATATATACGTGTCTTTTGTTTTCCAGCTGTTTACTTATTTAATCTCATTACGTGTATTTGCTAAAGGATTGTTTTGTTCAACATTTTCTCACATTGCTAGATAGCTCGTAGAAGAGACTTGTCCCACAAGTACACAATAAGAAGAAAATAGTTGTGGATATTAAAGCAGTTACGGTAAATTATTATATTCATTTAATTAAGCCGAGTCGTTGAGATAGAAACAATATTTCCTTTCCATGTATAAGTATAGCAGATGTAACTACGTCGTCACCATATACCCGCCATTGCGAGTTACCGACGAAATTCAACCTTTCCAACTGCTCGCAATCAGTTGGTAAGTTCCTACCGGACTCATGACGTCAAACGACCCCCGTTTTAAACTTAAAATACCAAACAGTCATTTGGAACCGACTATCGCTCAGTAACAACTTTTTTCGTAGGAAACAGAAACTCAGAATAAGCCCCCAGGCCCGGAAGACCAGTGACCGCCGGATCCCTTCCAGAAGCAGCCATCACAACCGTGAAAGCCTTCTACGCCAGCTGTCCAGCTTTGCCAACCAAGAGCCGCTTTCCGAGGCGTCGTCACCTGCATCAACGACTCTCCCAACGGAAGCTAGTGTTCTGCGATTCCTTCCTACTTGCCCTTCCGGCTTTTTAGGCACAGGGTATTTCAGTTTCCATTGTTGGCGTATGCCAATAAACAACGCAGCAAAACCATTCCTTTCTTTTCTCCACTTGCCATACCTTCCATTGTTGACAAACCCATCTGCCTGCAAGACATCTGTGACCCCTGCATCCCATAGGAACGCAACTGGAGTTTGATATCAGGTCGTCATAATCATCCTACGACTGGGAGGAGCTGTAAGCCGCGTGCCTTCCTGATTTTCTACATTACACCCTCTGGAGGTAGCACGACTACACTGTGCTCTTTCCGAGAGGTGTCGGGTTTTGTCTTGACTGGGAGAGGTGAAAAGGCATAAGGATGTGCTGAGGCGTACTTCTAGCGCTTCTCTACAAGTCCGCCTGCCCAGCGCCAACAATAGTGCCGCCGCAACAGGCGATCCTATGGGATATCAGTTTCCAACAATCAGCTAGCCTTATCATTCCATCTTCATCTAAGCCATAGTCAGGCTATGCCTAAGAGGTCAGGTAGGAAGTTGTGGGCCAGACAGGAGTTCGCCAAGTTGGTACAGAAGGCACTGGAGGTTAGGGATCCTGAGACAGGGGTTTATTGGATTCAGAGGGAGGTTTCCGTCGCCGCTGGACGATGCACATTACTCATTGGCCACGCTATTGTCCGTCTGGCATTACAGTCTCCTGGTGGATCAGCCTTCCTTAGTACCCCCTCCTCAATACCCTTTCCGTCTCAACACCATTCTCGCCTTGTGGACCCCCATCCGACGCAACTCCTAACCTCGGCACTTCCGTGCTATCCTGTCCGGGGAACCAGCACTCCATTGTTGCCACTTCCTCCCTTCCACCTTCAGCTACACCTATTGTAGAAGCGCAACTCCAGTGCAGCGCTAGTTTCCCTTGCTGTAATAGCCTTTTCCGAGGTCGGGAGAGTCCGACGAGGAAGACGGCGGTCGACGTTTCGGGAGTGCATCCGAGGAGTGGAGCACGCCACCACCTAGCCGTTGCGCCCTCGCAGACAGACTACCCGTTCCCCACCAAGTGCTTGAGGCTTCAATATCCCACAAACGCATCAAGAGGTTTTGGCCCACCAATGTGTGACTTTCAGCACCAAAACTATGTCAAGAGTCTATAATTCTGGTTATAACAAATTATTCCTGTATCTATATTGAATTAATTTTGTGTGTAGTATTCAAATATTTATGTTTATTAGATTACAAAGTTTTACAATTTTGTTTACTTTTATACATCAATTTGTACTCGTATATTTTTCGGAAATAATTATTTACCTAGTTTATAAGGGCAAGTGTTTTGTGGTTTGTGAATATCAGTAAAATTGTACCTACAGATTTACTTAGGCTGGTAGGTGTTGTCTTCGCTCGTGTGCAGTACGAACTGTGTCGACAAAAAAGACGTACGTAGCAGTGTTTACTGATACTGTAACTGCTAGTGCACGTTATTTGTACGTCAGATAATATGCGTAAGGCTGTGTCTGTATTTAGTGTCGAGTCTAATTGTGGTTGTACTTGGTACCATGGATTAAAGTGTGACCTTTGTGACTCTGTTATCATCACTCCTCATCTCATCGTACCACCTTAGTGTTTCGCCATTATTGAAGTCATGCTAGCTGTCCGGCTAGTTTTGGTGAGGTCACCTGTAACTCATTGTAGCAAAGTACTGTACTGGAGGAGACTTAACATAATCTGAGTCAAAGTCCTGAAATTGTAGACAAGTTAGTCTCATCAGGCAACTTTTATTTTTTATCCTAATTTTATTACTTGTGTTAACCATATAGTAAATAGATTTGTGATTTTAATTTGTTCTAGTTTCCAGCAAGTACTCTTGTTCGCAGCGTTACGCACACTTACCTTTGTAGCTATTTGTTGTCACGTTGTCGTTGTTCCATGCTGTCAATGTCTACTATTTAGCGCAGGGTCTTCCATTAGCATGAGATTTTCCAACATTTCCGTGTATGTTTACCTTTATCGCGATATTGTGCAACACACCACTCTTTAACTCTGAGGTTACTTACAGATCGTTGTTCATGTACGGAAAGAAACATTGTACTAATGTAAGAAAACTATTCTCATTCCAGTATAGCCCATTGCTCTAGCCCAGGGATTCCCAACAAAATTTTCCCAAGGACCACCTCGTCCAGGTGCTATAATGCCGAGGACCCCCGCAAATCCCTAAGGCCTAAACGGTAAACCAAAAGTTTAAAATTAAGGTTGACACTTTGAGAAAAAAGATGGCGCTTAAAATTTGTTGTTCAATTTTGTCTTTATTGTTATTGTTTCAGTTTAAAATGTGTCA
>PNEQ01088758.1:0-33127 GCA_003012365.1 Medauroidea extradentata | reverse complement strand
AAATGCAGAAAATATTACCAAGGATCGAAACTTATAGTTTTCACGGTAAAATTCTAACAAATGAATAACCTAACATGGCATCGCCTCAAGGAAATATTCTTGTATCGTATCATTTCATAATCGTATTCAATCATGGCTGCTATGGAAAACAATTGACGCACGAAGTTACAAAAAATGTTGTTTTGGTTTCATCACGCAATTAGAATGAAATGTATTTTGTTAGCGAAAATACAAACGGTATTAAAACGGGATTGTATTTACGATAAACAAATTGGAAAGTGGAGAAATCCTTGACCTGGGTATCTCGTGTAAAATTTTTCGACTTCCTTGAGTTTCAAGTAGTTTTCGATTACCAAATAGTGACTGAAACTGTAAAATTTCGTGCGAAATTTCGTGATACGGTGGAATTTCGGGAAATTTCGTATGAAACCAGGAACGGGACAAATTTCGTGACATTTCGCGAACCTAAAAATGTAAGTAAACAAACCAACATAACCTCAAAAGTTCTAAAATAGGTTCTATGACGGAGTATAAAATTTTCGTGAAAAAACCATTCGCGAAATCAAAGGGTCCCTAGTAATGAGTAAATGTATTAAAGGAAGAGTGAGAATTTTTTGCGCTATAAATAAAGATCTACATGATTCTCTACTTTTTTTTTGTCAAAATTCGTACAGCCTTTTTATTTGTACAGTAAATATCTTTTTTGCTTCAGGTGAGTTTCCCTATATGATTATCCCATTGTTAATTATAGAACAAAAATAAGAAAAATACATAACTTTCAAAGTCGTAGCATCAAGTTTGTTTACCAAACATCTGAGAGCAAAGCATGCACTCTGTAATTTTGAACATACAGTTTCAGTATGAATTCTCCAGCTGAGTTATCATTTATTTTTGAATACACAGAAATTTAATGACATTTGTCTGTTTTAGCTCACAACCTTTACATTTTAGATTTTTGTTACTATTTCTACTATTTTTTTTTGAGATCTTAATAAAATTAGTTTTTCCCATGTTAACTATATACAAGCTTGTTTGTATTAAACTATTCAGCCAACATTTCAAGAGCATATTCAGCTTATTCATTCAATTCTATAGGTGTCTTTGCTTTAATTAATATACTGGTATCATCTGCAAATAGTGTGGTGGTCACATGGCTGTAAATGACACTAAGAAGGTCATTTATATAAAGTAAGAAAAGAAGAGGTAGAAGCACTGAGCCCTGTGAAACACCATGTTTTATATTTCATTTTTCATTTCATTTATTTGCCTTCATTTGATCCCATTAAGTCAACTATTGATGAAGGATATTGAAGATGTCAGACAATAATTTCATCACAAACATTTACAATAAAACATATAGTCACTTAATAACAATACAGTCACTTATTAGCAATATACAATCCCTTTAAAACAAGTACAGTATACAACATATATAGGAAACAAATGTTACTGAAGTTATAATATTACAATTCCAATCATAACACACGTCACCATTCATACACCCAGCAACAGTACAATACCAAACAAGAACACACTATACGTTAATATTCAGTATAGAAAATTTCGTCAATTGAGCAAGAATCAATATGCCGAGTGATATTGAAATCATGTCATAAATTAAAATTTACATACATTTACAAAACTGTAACATATTCTCACACAGTCACATTAGTACAATTTTATAAAATACGAAAAGCAATACAAACCCAATCAAATATTAAGATTCACTGTTATAATATTCATCAATTGAATAAAAGGCTTTGTTTAAAAGATATTTCTTTAATTCTAATTTAAATTTTATTTTATTTATCTTGTTAAGGTTTCTCAACTTAGCTGGTAATTTATTGTATACCTTAACCCTGTGCCTGTGTTGTATGCGTTATCAAATCAATCCTGATAAACGACGAAACATGACTGAGATAATATACCCTGCTCCAACATGTGAATTTTCATAAGTGCCTTTTGAGACTTTTTGTCTAAATGTTACTTAAAAAGCATGTTTTTAGGTAAGATAAAAAAAATCATATACTCATACATTACAGAATCACATTTTCAAATTAGCAACGGAAGTTCATTTTAACAGTTGTTAGCAATGGATATTCTACATTTAACATTTTTAATTTTGCTGTAGCACTGAAAACCTAGTTGTTTAGATCCGACCAAATATTTTCACTTCAGTAAATTTAGATTTGGTGAGTAAAATGTTTGAGGCTGCCCATCACATCTTATCACATGACTTTCGTCCAAACATAATTGTGTTTGTAATAATTTAATGTTTTGCCCACAGGAAGTCTGGCGCACATGACCAAGGTATGTTAGTAACCTATTATTAAACATTTGAATGCAAACTATTTTTTGCTTTCTGCATATTGGCATAAGCATATGTTGGGGCATTGTGATGACACATAGCAGTTGCAGTAGGTGAAAATGCTGATTATAATAATGCTACAAACGGCCGTAGATAATTTGTCTTTCTGGGAGAGGATCATCACTTTTGCAAGATAGTGTCTTGTTAACTTACATCGGAGATTAATTGAAGAACTAAACAAACAGGTTATGATTAAGGGTTTCAAAAATGAATTTAAAGTCCCAGGTATGCCATGTATAAAGAAGTAATAAATGATTACTCTCTGCAAGTTTCGAGCTGAAATGTTTCCATTCCCAGACTAAGCTCGTGACTGAAAATATAACAAATTTGCACAGTAGAACTACCACACAAAGAAGTGACGTGCTTATATTCAAACTCTTTGCCAGTCAGAAGTGGAAAGAAGAATGTATTTACATATTACAGTTATTTTATCAAACATTTTTGGGTCTCTGCGGGCTCTCGGAGGGGTTCAGACACTCTGATCCCCTCCTGTATCTACGCCCCTGTTGGCATAAGCATATGTTGGGCCATTGTGACGGCACGTAGCAGTTGCAGTAGGTGAAAATGCTGATTATAATAATGCTACATTAAGTGCGTGTTGATTACGGTATTTTCTTGGTCAATATTGTTAAGTTCTGAATTTCGATTTAATTGTCGACAGCAATTGGTACAATGCATTTCGCAATGCGTTGCACTTATCTTCGTGTGTGTCCGCCAGTCTTCGGGTACGTTCGGTAGATCTTTCACCACGACGGACCACCACCCGTCCGCCATTGCTATAATTAAAGCGATCGCGGCAGGTCGGTAGTCTGTCGCGGTCGTTTTAATAAATCTTCTTTAGGATTATCGTGTATTGGATGTGTGTGTATCGGAACGAGTGAATATTTGTGTTGCTGTGTGTGTGGTTATTGTGCCTCGAGGTGCGCGTGTACATAGCCTTGCGAGTGCGAAGGTAGTTTTGTGGGACGGTGAGCATGTCCGAAGAAACCAACATGGTGGCGTTCCTGCATTAGGGAGCAATGTTTCTCCCACCTTCGTTTTGTAACACGCAGCCTGTGACCAGCTGACACAGCACACTGTTTTAGTTTTTATAAACCAATCGTAAGTACACAGTTGACAAAACCATATTCTTGCAGTAGTATACTTTTTGCGTAGTTATCATTACCCAGCAGCCTTTTTTTTTTCTGGTGTAGAATTTAAAGGCTCCTGTGCCTGGGCGACTGGTTTTAGACGTTGCTTCTTCGTATTATTAGTCTCGTAATTTAAAACCTCGATTACTTTTAAGTTATTTTATTGTGAATACTTTTTTTTTCGTTAGTTAAAATATATTATTGTGCGAATTGAAGTGTAAAATTCCGTTGCCTTTATTAAAGCGTTGTAACGTTATCATTGTTGAACGAGTACGCATTGTGCGGCTGTTTGGTCAAAATCGTTTTCCGGTTTTTAACAGCTGATTTATGTTTGCTAATTTGTAGTGCCAATTCACCTGGCTAGTTTTCAACTGTTAATTATAGTCTCAATGCGAGATTTTTTAAAATAAAACTAGGCATAGAAACTATGCGTTTGGTAATTTATGCACGAGATTTTTTTTTTCCAGTAGGGTAATTCTTTCTAGCTGCTGTAAAGAAAAGTTATCGGTTTTCAAAAAAGTGTAATTTTACGTATTGAGTAATCTGCAAATGTAAAGTACGAAACATGAAGAAAAAAAATCGCAATGAAATTAGTGTCGCTTTCTCTACTTAATTAGATTTATAAATTTCCACAATATTGTTCTTATATCTTATATTCGCATAGTAGAATTTTCTATGGGAAATATTTGTGGACGTTGGTATCTTGGGTCACTCATATGATGCAGTTCAGTCAGTGTTAAATGTGTATAGTTCACTCACGATGTGTTTTTCTCGAATGGTTATGTAATTTTAGTGCGAGGTAGCCCTAGATATGCAAAGGATGGTACGTACGTCAACGATTTTCTGCCAGGGACAAACACAAAGCCATGCCATTCGTCCGACAGTCTTGTAAATGTTAAGTAGAATAATTTTGTTTAGTGAACATTCCCGTAAGGGTGCCTATCAATCAAATTTTTGTCCGTGGTGGTCAACTTGATGGAGAGGCGACGGCGATAATTGCGTGAACAGCTGGAGGGGAGCAGACGACCTTGAGAAGGAGCTGGTGCTGCCGCCTGGCGGCGAGCGCTGTCAACAATAAGGCGCCGCTACTTCGCCATTCGTCACGTGACAATGCGGAAGTAAAGGCGAGCGCGACGAGCGACAACTACGTGATGCGCACGTGGACTGTGTTCAGAGGGCACTGGCCACAAGAACGACCTGTTCTGTCCCTATCACGTCTGTGCTCACATCTGAAATTGCCCGTGACAACTTGTTGATTGAATACGTTGGTGTGCCTGGTTTTCTTCTAGAGTGCGTTAACCCCTGTCTACCTTCGAATGGATGTTTTTTTTCTGAACGCATTTTACTTTTGCCAATGTAAACCGGGTGGTTTTACACTGCAATAATGTTTTTCTACTTTGTAGGAAGCTGTAATAGGTGCCTTTTTAATGGTTTCCATTAAGAATTGTAACTTACAATTAGGCCTTTGGCATCCTACAATTAAGTTTACGTTAAATAAGAAAGAGTAGGCCTATTGTTTCGGGCGTAAACAGTTAAATTGTAACGAACGTTGGACTCTGAAACATAAGTAGGTCTACCACCCTATGAGAGTTAAGCTGTAACAAATATTTAAAGGGAACTTGTTTACGAATAGATTTACATGATGGTTGTATGAATATATAAGGACGTCCCAAAAGTCCTTATACCCTCAAAGTTTTTCAGTTTCTGTACAGGTAAAAAAATTTTCTCAGGAATGTCCAACAAGATCTTAATCCATACCTACTAACATCTGTCATAGATCTAGACGGGACTGAGAAGAACATGCGAGAATTTGCTGGCAGCACTTCTCACGTTGCCTTTGCGATGTCAGGTTTTGTTTGCCGACACATGTGAAATTTTCCGCTGTGCTCGCGTTCAAAATGATGTGTTCTGGTTGTAACAAATCCCATCCTTTTATGTAGACCTTCAGTACAACATGTACTCCATGTAATGATCTGGACAGGAGTTTCTGCAAAACGCCTGGTTTGGGTAATATTTTTTATTGGTTTGGAAACGCAACATTTTGAACGATTCTTGATATGGGAGTAAGTTAAAAACTAAATTAACATTTTGGATATATGCCATTACAACAAAGCTGGTTCACTGAAGAATTGGTCAGTGCCCAGTGCAACATCAAGTTGTGTAATGACAAAACTACAATTGCTTGCTTGATCATACTTCACAGATGGTTTGTTCCACAACTTTATAATCATGGTATTGGAGACGATTATTGCTTTCAGCGGGATAGCCCCCCCCCCCCCACACGTACACATCCACACATTACGCATAACTGTTCGAACATACCAGAATGAAATTTTCCAAAGGTAGGGGGGAGTGGGCGAGGAAGCAGAGCTATGAGAACACAGACCAACTTAAATATGCTGTTCGTGTTGCATTCCGCATCATCACAAGTCACGATTGGTTAGTTTTTTGAGTAGTAATCAAATGGGTCTCCCTACCCGCGCTTCATTCGCGTTGCAGCGAGTTACGGCTATTCTTTTTGGACGAAACTGTTAAACGCAAATTATATTTGCATATCTACGAAAAGAACACACGCTTCAAACTATTTCGCCATAGTTTTAAATATTCGGTTAGTTAGGCCTATAAACATAATTTTCGAACCCCGCAAGATGGCCCGAAATGGGTTTTCCAGTTTGCTGTATATGGAAAAGTAACAACCGGATTCGAAAAACACAACTAGCCTATAGAAAAACAGCGTTAGAGTTAAAAACTATTCCGCCCACAAATAAAATTTGGTCACCGCTTAGTCCCATAGGGTAAATAACTGTAAAGCACTTGTACGCCATCTGAGTAGCTGGCGTGGAGACGAGATAATGCATTACGTACATCTTTTATTGGCAGTTTTACCGCTCCTGTCTCGCACTCACAAACGCAGCCTATCTAGGGAGGCCCCTTAAGGACTCTATAAAAAAACTAAAATGGTCTTCTAACTATCCAAATTAACTTGTAGTGTAAGCAACACTGACTTAACCTCTCTTTGTATTTGAACGTGGGTCCCGAAAAATTAAGCCAACAAGCAATAACCTCCATTTATTCAAATTAATGACCTAACAATATTATAACCCTCGCACATGCTGGCGCCGTATCATTCCATGTGCCGAGAACAATTGTTTCACGTCGACGTGATGTCTAAAATTTATGTTTATAGGCCTACAGTTCATCGTTAAACACTTCTGAAATTGTTCCATATTAACATTTTTAATTTTTTCCCAGGGGTATAGGGACTTTTTGGTCGTTGTACATTACAGGAGACTGCACGCTGTGGCGTGGTTGAAACTGTCGTTTAATGCTTATCAGCATTTGATCTAGGCTATATTTCATGATTGGACACTGATGATTGGGAACATAAGTAACAGTGGAGAGCCTTTTTTACTACTTTGTTGCACCAGTTTGCAGTGTACATTTCAGTGATAGCATACCCAGATTCTATTGAGAGTGTACCTGCCGAGCCATTAATTTATCAAGCATAGCTTATTAATGGAAAATGTAACTATAACGTTAGTAGTCGTACGTGAAGAAAATTTTGCTCTAAATTGAAATGTTTCATTAGGAAAGTTTAGGTTACCTAACCTAACGAATAACTGAAAATTTCAGAGTAAAGCAATTTCCTTACACAAGACTACTACTAACCATTATAGGAACATGTCCTTAATAAAGTAGCCTATGCCTGTTTATCAATAGTTTGATTGGTATACGATGAGTAGCTATTCTGGATATTTTCCGCAGGGAAATATTTTGTAATGTTATCAGTAGTTCGACCGGTTTACAATGAGTAGCTATTCTGGATATTTTCTCCAGGGAAATATTTTGTAATAATATCAAGTTTAATGCTCATTTGTCACACTGCGTGACAAAATTAACATTAGCCTACACCTCGGTGTCATTTTAGAACTAAAACGTTGACTTATTTATCTATTTATTTTAACACTAGTAAAATTCAGCACCACGGCTGTTTTACAATTTGTCGTGCATATTGTTGACTACATACAGTTATAAAACCACAATGATTAGAAGAAGCAACAAGATACATAAAAACTTACATGCTAAATTACAAAAGTTATTAACAAAGAAGATTAAACTAAGTCTGTTACATAAAAATGATAGTTTACAAGTCGTGAGATATGTTACATAATGCTGAATTAGTCTCCTGTCATCTTTATATAATTGTTTTATTTATTTTTGATTTTGGCCTGTCAGTAGGAACTCTTTGTACTTTTTCTTAAATACACTTAATGATCCAGTTTTCTTTTACTTTGTGGGTGACTCGTTCCATCACGACTGGCCACGTAGCTGAATTATCGCTTAAATGCTGTACAAAACAAAATATAAATAAAATATCCACATTTAAAACGCCACGTCTTCTGAAACTGCTGATTTTATAACTTCTGCGAAACAGAAGATAACAAAATTGAACTATTGGTTTACTTAGTCCAATGGTTTGATTACTAAATTAGGACACATACATTGACTGTCGAAGCGACTTAGCCTGTCTACCATTCATTTTCGTAGCTGATGTAATATAAGTATGAATATTTTAGCACTCTCATCTGCACATCTGTGCTAGCGTCTAATATTTGCCAAAATTTTCGCCATCAAGCTGTATTAACGTAAACGTGTATGTTTTCTGAAATGTTAACAGTGAATATTTGGTGATTTCGTTGCTGAATCACCGTCCCGCTTTGCTTGGTCGTGTATAGACTGACGGCAGAATTTTCTTTCAAAGTTTGGGGTGAACCAGATCTCTCATTGCGTTATCCTACTTTCGTACAGCTGAATAGTATTCAACAACTTGTAAGCTTGTGTTGGCGTTGCTTTGTTCCATGTGTACCTCGAGCCACCACTATCTTATCTCCGATGTTATATAACTGCTCTTTCTGGCGCAGTTAAACTGTCACGTTGCGCATATTGCCTCTGCCTGCTGCTGAACACTTGGCAAACCATCTCTGTGCGGGAGAACAGCAAATGTTACCAGATTAATTATTTCTAACGTGAAAGTGATCACAGTTTTTAGGGATGATCACTGCGTCATGCGAATTGCCACCGAAATACCCGCGAATGCGTAATAGAGAGTTTTTTAAATTGGCTTTACGTCTCAGCGACAGCGAGGCCATTACACACAAATTCACACATGGACTGGGAGAGGAATCGGCCATGGCCTTCGCTGAGGAACCATTCCAGCATTCGCCTTGCTCCATTTCGAACTATGTAAACCGTAAGTATGTCTGGAGCCGAGGATAGAACACGTGTCGTCGCATACCCCTTCCTAATTCTTGGTCTTCTCTGAAATTTTTGTATCGTCCTTGGGTAGGCGTAACTTGTTGGTAATTGTCCATATCAATGTCTTGTATACGCGCTGTGTGCGTTCCATTTCGTGCAGTGTTTGCAGAAGTGACGTAACTTACAGTGTGCGCTAGTTAGTAATATTTGGTTGGCGGTGGAAGAGGCATTCGAGGCTAGGTAGTCTGTATGACGTGTTTAAATGTACAAGAAAAACCACTAGTAACCATTCACACATATACTTAGGTTTTTGAACTCTGCACCGTATTTGAAAATACTTTTTATACAGGATTTAAGGGTCGATATATAAATAGCTTTCGAATGACAACCAACAGCTATCCCCATAGAGAAAGCATTGGTGAGCAGTTGGTGGTCAATCGAAATAGGTCTATAGATACGGTCCTAAGAGTTGTATAGGCCCGGTGTGTCCATGTGTTTGACATAGTAGCTAAAGATCAATTATGAAAAATATAGAACTAAGAAGTTGGTTCAGTAGTACGTTTTTACTCTGTGCCTATAAGTATTGTAATTACCAGATATTTTCTTTTACGAAAGCCCTGAGAAGCAAACTTATTATTAAAATAAATGTGAGTAATAAAGACAACGCAAATGAAATACTAGATCTGGCTTGGTGGTATACAGTAACTACACAAAATGTGAGCTGACATTGCTTCAAATGTGTGGATTACAAAGTTCACTCAAAACCGCTGCAAATGAAACAGAGGACAGTAGCAAGGTTGTACGTAGGATCCTATGCTGAGCTTGTAGTGCGGCACCCTCCTCTCCATAGGTAAGAAGTTCTGGAAGCGAGTCCTTCCCTGGAAATTTGATGGAAAATTAACATGAAAAGCCAACATTTGTTACGCGTATTTAATTGTAGCCTTTGTACTGCCTAGTAGTCTCATTTTGTTTTCCATCTTATTATGTAAGCATTTTCCTTCTATTTTGAGGAAAATTTTTTTCGTTCTAACCTAACCTGCACGTATACGTTATCATGCACCAGTTTAGTACGGTGATGTTCCTATGACGTCCAGTGTTCCCCACCCGAGAATCACATTTCCTCTGGAGTTCTCTCGCAGGATGTTGTGGACAGGAAACGCGTTTGTCCTGACGTGTGACGTAATCGTCGCCATGGCAGTGACTTCATAAGGCGCCGGGAAATACGGTGACACTTTCGGCACAGTGATCAGCCCTCCAGGCCAGACCCGTGTAGGTGGCGCGGTCTCTGTGTAAGGACGTCTTTCTACTGTTTTGCGATAGTAATTTTTAAGCCTAAACGACAGCAGATTTCAAATCTGTTGGGCTAAGTTAGTTTAAAACCATACCGTATAGCTACGGTTTTAACTAATTATGTAATTAACGACATTTTTGTTAATTGGCTTCGTCGAAACCTTATGTCTTCTCTTGAAAAAAATAGCCATCACAGCATATATTTTTAACAAGTGCCTAACAGATTTGCGATATCTGCTCTCGTTCAATATTTAAAATGTAATTGTCGCGAAAACAAGGGAGCATTGCAAATAGCATGTATGCATTTAGTGTGGATTGTAATCCCAGATGTAATGTTTGTAAGGCGTGGAGTGAAGCTAGCCAAGCGATCAGTTGAGTGGATATTAGTAGGGCCGTGTACAATTTACCTTACCACGGTTCAAGCCCTTGAAAATTGATTCCGGAAGTGACGTCACACATGCCGCTGTTCAAGGGCACATATGCACACTAGAGTATCTCCCTCAGCCCTTGTTGTTTACGAAAAATAACCTGCTAGAGTTAGCTAGGTTTCCTCAAGAGTGTGATCAAACACACGCAAGTAATTATTTTGTCTTTTAGAACGGTGATATTATCTTCTTACATTTTAGTATCAATAAACGTCATCATATTACAATAATTCTTAAATAATTACACGCACAGAATAACCACAAAATTGAAACACATCAACTAACGTTTTATCTAGAGAACTATTACCAATACACAACGCTAAACAGTAGCGGTCTAAGCTAATAATAGCAAAAAACTCCGTCAGACTATTTGAGAAATATTAGCACGATTGTGGAGATATTAATACACACGTTTCTTATTCAGCCTGGATGACATAACATTAATATTCCGTACTCGCCTTGAGTGGCATTTGGGACGCTTGTAAACGTAACTGGATAGTTGTAGGTTAACTGTAGACTGCTAGTATGTCGGGGAGCTAAGCCCCAGACACTGGGTTGGCGGACACCCTGGGTAGTGTTGAAAGTGTAATGAGTGCTGGACTGGATGGGTAGCAACAGTTGGCCAACCCTCTAGTCTGCGAGTGTTGCAAGGTTGGCTGCCGGCTTTCACCCGCTCCAAGGACGGCTGGCTGCTTGCTTGCTTAGAAAGCGTGTGTACTTGGTATGTTGTTGCACATTTCAGTTAGCAGAGTCTGGCGAGGCGATCCCGGTTCTCTTCTGTCCTGGTAGCGGTTCGGTGCTCCTCGTCTGGAGTTTTTTTCAGACTGGTGACGATAACTCAGATATATTTTAACCAAAAGCTTTGATAAAATTTGAGTCAATGTGCAGTCACATGATGCACAATACTGTGGATGCGTTTTTGAAAATAATGTACCATTCGTCAGGAAAAACATATTTTGCTACATTTTTGTTTATTTTCACGACAAAAAACATGGTACTTTGGGTGATGAAATAAAAAAAAAATCCTCCGTTCAATACATTTCTACAAAAGTATTCGACTACGGATTATAACATGAGTCAAAACTGGAGTGAAATTTTGATATGAGTATTAGGTAGCAATAAAAAATAACATTTTCGAAATCACTGCAAAATTCGGTCCAAGTACGATGAAAACATAATTTTATATTATGTGATAGTATTAGTTAAGTAGACGATTAATGTGAATACAGTTTCCTGGTACGAAACAATTTTAGCTCGCTTAGTTTTCTCATAGCGATGCGTCAGTCAAAATTGGCATATTACGTTGTCATGCAAATAGTAAAAACCAATTGACTTGAGTGAAATAATTCACTGTTAATTAACATCCCATGAGCTACGTAATAAAACAATTAAAAAACACCTTACGTAATATTTTTACTTCTTAAAAAATTTTTGCATGACTATAGAAAAAAGTTGCGAATTCCGCAATTATTTAAAATAAAATCTGAAATTTGTTCATCGGACTGTTTTTAATACTTTGTTACACAGTTCATTGCGGGTTTTTTCACTGTGAATGATTTCACGTAAGTAGATTGGTTTGCTCTTTTTGCATGGTAGCTTAATATGCAGATTTTGACTTTGACGCACCATTATGAGAAAACTATGCGAGTTCAAATTGCTGCTTGCAAGTATCGTCTATAAAACTAACACTATTTCATGGTAATATAATATTATGTTTTATCGCACTTGATCACCGTTACAGTCAATTCACAATTGTATACTTAAAAATTTTACTTTATGTTTCAGTTGCTTTAAATATTTTGTCGATACACTATACAAACGTTAAAGTTAAAGTAACGACAGAAAATTTTTTTTATATTGAAATATTGTATAAATCGTATATTTGTCATTAAAGCATGTCACGTAAATATTCCAAAAATGGACCCAATTATAAATATATTATCCATTTATATTATTTCCAGAACAAGAGCAACGCCATCTCAGAGATAACTTACTTTTCCAATAATTCTGTTAATGCAATTTACAATGTTTTTTCTATTACATTTAGGGCAAGTTTGTTGGATTTTTGATGAAATCCCAATACTGGAGAATAAAACGATACTCAGAAATGAGCATTTTACATTATAACAATCAGCTGGTTCTTTGCGAAAGGCCATCTCGACTAGGTTTTCAGTTTATAGGAAACGGTCAAGGCAGCTTGACTTTAGCTTTGGCGATGCTATTGTGTAAGACACCATAAATAAACCACGCATTGAAAGATGCCGTTTAGTCAAGAGCTAAAGTTTTCAATTATGTAATTTCGTTTAGGTCTCATTGGAAAAGGAGACGAAAACCTTGCACGTGAGTATGGCGCGCTGCGAATAGAGGCGACATCCTTCTCATTCCACGTTGTATTCTGGATCTTATCGCTACGCTGTTCTCACGCATCAAACGCCCCTCGTACGGCAGTCTACAGAGATTTTCATCGTAATATTTTTATTAATGTACCTGATATTTTCCTCTAATTTTAGACATAATTTTAGACATAAATTGTGACTTATGTTTTGCTGTTATGAATTTTTTTTACATCATCCTGGTTTTTGCGTAATGATTCATAAACGTCAAAATGTGTATGTTACGGCTTTATGAACGCCACTAAAACCGACGTACAAAAATTGCAGTGAATAACGATGTTTTAAGCTACGTCTTATTATAAAAATATATTGAAAAAAAGACATTAAAAATTAAATTGAAAAAAAAATTGCAGCTATTTAAAAAAATACAAACAAAAAACAAATTTGTTTTATGGGAGTCATTGTGGCCTACATTGACATTTACTGTATATATATATATATATTCATATAATCTGGTAAAAATATGAAAATTAAAAATGTGGCTATGCAAATTGTAGACCGTGGCTTATGTGTGCAGTATTTCGGCCGTTACAAAATTGTTCGAAAATGGTGAACGCACGTTAGTGATGTGTGCATAGCAATAAGATTTGAAGAACTTTAAACGTGTGTATACCCGTTTCAGGTTCACAACTTGTTTTTAAAACGTGAATTATGACTGAAAATTACGAAAATGTTTTTTTATTTGCTGGCATTTGTAGTTATGGAATTCATGGTGCAGAATCTGAAGGTATATCCTGAGACAGGATCTTTTAAAATGTATGGGCGTACACAATACTCCTTATATCTGGCATCAACCGTGAAGTGATGGGTTAATGTGTGATAGAGGCGAGAAGACTGAATATCTGTCCACTGACTTGTACCTAGAGGCTAGTGTGAGGCGAGATGCGCGTACTGTGTCGTCCTTATAGCTTCCACACTTCTAGGACTCAAACACGCAAAATGCACCCACCCAGGCAGCCACCTTAAGGCTCGGCATCAGTCGCCGTATTGAATTATTTTATTATTCGCTCTTATGAAATTCTGAGAAGGAAATGTGCAATTTTATATTATAATATCAATTACATTTTCTTTGCGCTACAATAAATGCATCGTAGTTGAACTTTTAACACGTATTTAAGCCGCAACTGGTCCAGTAAATTAAGAATGTAAAAAATTGCTAGACTGATGCGGCCTAAATATACGTTACAAGTTCAACTGCGATGCTTTTATTTTAGCGCAAGGTACGTAGAATTGGTGTTATAATAGCAAATTGCACATGTTTCTTCTCAGAATTACATAAGAGGGGAAAAAAGGAATAATTCAAAATGGCGACCTTGGCCAGCTCCTTGGCCAATCGATGGGCTGCTTGTTATGTTATCGTGCCGGTGGCTATTGTACATGACGTACAGCTTTACCGTCCTGCAGGTCGAAGTAGGTTAGTAGGCCGACCCGGTTGTGTGTTTGTGTCCGCTCCGCTTTTTTACACGCTGTTCAGAAATGGCTGGAGCTAACTTTCTGTACGTGCACAACGTCTCTAATTTTTTTCTTGGTTATAAAATTTATTAATTTTGCCTGGTTAAATAAGTCTATGTTTACAGTTAATGCAGTCTGTAACTGTGTTCGATCATTTACTTGGGTTAGCCCCGGGCAGTGTAGTTTCTACTAAAGTCGTTTAAAAAGTAATCCGAGTGACGTTTGCGTGCATTAATAAAGAAATACTGATTGCTTGCATGGGTTAGTTATATCGCCAGTTCAAATGTGTACGCATCACGCAATTATATTCCTCACCAGGTAATTAAGTTTATCGAAGAAAATCGAGTAGCTAAAATAACACCTGTTTGAATTACAAAAGTAAATTTTCCTTCTAATTGCGAAAATGTATTAAGCTTTAGTGATGAGGATTTAGATTACCTTGAATGATTTTTACCGTGCACAGTTTACATTTCCACTTCCTTAAGGGGGTAGCCTATCACGCACTTGAAATGCTATGCGTGCAATGTGTTCGTAAATACTTAGCTACGAAAATATTCCGCATGTGCCGTTGTTAATGCATTCCTTTTAAAATAACACTTCGGATGACACAATGTCTTTGACATTATTCTCATAATTATACTATAACATGGACATATGCCATTATTCTAGTCTGCTGCAAGATATCTATGAGAATCGTTTTTGAACGTAATTTTTATTATAGCAACAAAGTTCGATTCAGATGCTACAAACTAAATTAGTGAGCGCCAACGTATGAACGTTTTTGGGCGTTACAGGTTTTTAAAGCGCCTCCCCTAGATAGACTGCGTTCGTGTGTGTGTGTGTATGTGTGTGTGTGTATGAGAGTGAGAGAGAGAGAGAGAGGCAGGAGCGAAAGGTTGCCGTTGACCGACGTATGTAATGCATTATCACCTCGCGCAAGCTACTAGGATGGCGTACAGTGCTTTACTATTTTTTTCCTGTGAGACTGTAAGCTGTGATCACGTTATTTTATTCGTGGCTAGCATAGTTCGAAAGTCTAACGCTTATTCGTATAGTTGTGTTTTTCCAATCCGGTTATTTTTAGAGATACAGCGGTCTGGAAAACCCATTTTTGGCCGTATTGAGAGGCCCGTAAATGATTTAAATAAACGTGCTGAATTTTTGAAACTGTAGTGACAGTTTGAAATGTGTTGTTTTCGTAGATATACAAATATGCGCGTTTAGTAGTTTCGGCAAAAAAAAAATAACTGCAACTCGCTGCAACATACTAGTAAGAGCAGGTAGGGAGGCATCCACGCCTCGCCCAGCCTCTATAGACAGAAGTCGCTGCAGTCTTCTCGCCGAAAATGTGACATTCTTTGGTGACCCGAACATTTTATGGCATTCAATGTAAACGTGTATTGTAAAGGCTCTTCAAAATATTCTGCGGGAAAGATTTTTTGGTTTCTAAAAATTGGTCTTAAGAACACACGTTTTCGGTATCGTCAAAATAAGCTATATGGATACAGAGAAGACCTGAAATGTGTGTGTGTGTGTGTGTGTGTGTGTGTGTGTGTGTGTGTGTGTGTGTGTGTGTGTGTAACGTTCTCTGAATGTTGTTTCTAAGCGGCCAAGTTACACACGCTGAGATGTTTTGTGAACACTTGTAACGAGCGAAGCTCTGCACCACTAGGCGTCCTGAGTGGGCGGTCGCCTTAGTGGTGTTCGAGGAGAGGGGAGATTGTCATTTTATATTTATATGGAAGAGTGTTAGTTTTGTAGAACTTACTTGGCAGTACACTTCATCTTACAAAAAATTAGCTCAGCCATTTTTTGTTTTTGCATAGTGGCATTTCAAAGTAAAAATTTGCATGTGTTTATTTCATGCGCTCCCCGAAAAACCAATCAACATAATACAACGAAATAATTCACAGTGAAAGTACATGTCACAGGCTAGGGCTTTAAGTATATAAAAACCCAAAAACAAAATAATTTTGTATTAAAAAAAAATTCTAGAAGTAGCGAAAAAAATTACAATTTTCAGAAAATTTTCAAAAAATACGATACATTTTTTTTATATTCTTACAGCCGTAGTCTGTGACATGTACTTGAGCTGTGAATTATTTCGTTTAGTTGCGTTGATTCCTTTCCCGGGGGGGGGGGTGTATGAAGAAAAAAGTGCAAATTTTGACATTGAAATGCTTAGGGAAAAATTGCCGGAGCTAAATTTTTTAAGAGGAATGAATATATACTTCCAAGTAACATTACGAAACTAACACTAGGCCTATCTCGTACAAATATAAAATTACGATTTCTTTTCCACTTTGGCACGCCCTTAGGACTGCGTCTTGTAGTAAAAAGTTTTTTGAAAAAAAAAAAAAAAAAATATATATATATATATATTAAGGAAACGTTCGCACCCAATTTCGTGATGGCAATAAACGTTTAGTTTTTCCCCCAAAATTTTTCACCCAATTATCACTAATTTTGTGACAAGCAAAAATCAAGCAAATTATTTTTTTTTGCGAACGAATTGAATGTTGTTTTGCAAACCGCCTACATGGTATTGTGCATCGTATTGTGACTGCTCGTAGAGTTTTTTCGAAGCATTGTGTTGGTTTCATGCGCTAATATGGGAGAACTACGACTTTATACTGCTTGAATACAGACGTTCCTCAAGGTCAGCTCGAGGAGTGTTGTTATTTATGAAATATCAACCTTCTGACTTAGTTGCCAGTTAATCGAAAGGTGTGTTTACATATACATCTTGAGGCCGAACAATGGGATAGACGGTCTAGCAGGTGATTTCTGACAGGGAAACCAAGAAAAAACAATTCTGCGGCCATATCAGTGTATGTCCGTAATTGTACAGAAGTCTTGTGTAATTAGATGTTATATTGCTTCTGTGTATAATACATATTGCCTCTCCGCGCAAGCTACTCAGCTGACGTACATTGCTTTACTATTTCCCTTTTTTCCTAAGGGACTTTCAGCGGTGACCACATTATTGTATTTGTGGGCTGCATAGTTTAAAGTCTCGCTCTTGTTTCTATAGTTTTTTTGATCTGGTTGTTATTTTCACATATCTGGCAGTCTGGAAAAGCCATTATTTGGTCATTTTGAGGGGCCCGAAAGTGATGTTTCTAATGAACGTGTCGAGTGTTCAAAACTATGGTGACATAGTTTGAAGTGTGTGTTCTCTTCGTAATTATACAAATATAATACACGTTAAATAGTTCAGTCAAAAAAATAATAGTCATAACTCGGTGCAACGCATTTGGAGCTGAGGTAATGGCACCTTAAGCCCGCCTCATACATAACATCTTTTGAAACATTGCATGCTGGTAGTGGGAAATACATATAGTGATTGCTTACAAGTTGCTCCACTCAAAGCAGGACTGCGGGCTCTGTTATCGACGGTGTGTAGTGTTTCTTTCTAGTTCCACTACAGAAATTCTGCAGTTACTAATCAGAAATCTCGTAAATAGGAAGAGTACGCTGTTTGTACTTTTTATATATATATATATATTTTTTTTCCAATTAAGAAACAGGCGGGGAAATAATAGGGTGAAAGACTGACGTGACGTGGTGCCTGCGCAGCTAGTGTACTGACTGGTTTTAAGTATATATTCGCACTGCTTATATAAAACAGTTCGGAAGACGCATACATTTGTTATGGTGGATGGTTAATACTATTAGTGGACTCTTTGTTGTAAAATTACCTGTATGTAGTATAAATTTTGTCTTGCATTGTGACATGCATTGTAAACTGTGTTGTAAGAATCCCACTTTTTGACAGTCGCTCACATCCCTTTATTCAATTTATGCCATGAAATAATTCGTTATTTCCTCTTGACACAAGTACTTTTGATTAAAAAAAAGCTAGCGCTCTGACTGCAGTCCTTCAAAATGAAAAGCATTTCCCTGTAGAGATGTGTACAGATAGTAGTATTCAGAACTGTCAAAACTGACTGGAATTGTTATGAGACAGGCTTTACTGTCAAGGGGTTGCGGTGGCCGAATGGTCGGACATTATTCGCCTCCCGCCAAGGCGATCCGGGTTCGATTCCCGGCGGAGTCGGACCCCGGATTTTCGCATATGGGAATCGTGCCTGACGATGTCGTTGGTCAGCGGGTTTTCTCGGGATCTCCCGTTTCTCCCGCCCTTTCATTCCGACGCTGCTCCTCACTCACCTCATGTCACCCCTCACTAGCGCTGAAGACCTCGATGTTAAGCGCTGACAAAAATCTTTCATTTTACTATCTAAATGTAGTGACTTTGTATTATATAGAGTATAATGTAGCCAGTGCACGGACTATGTGTTGTGTGTGTGTGTGTGTGGTAATCTTCGTATATGAAGCTAATATGTATGTGCGGAAATGAATACAGGGGAGATGTTGGACTTGGACGAGACCCTGGCGAGCGATGAGTCACCAAGCTAGGTTCAATACTCTGTCCTGCTTCCTACCACCCCCTCACCCCTCCTGTGTGGTACCTTCCCCTCCTGGCAACCCCTCCATACTACTGGCTGGCTGCACACTAGCTCTGCCTGGCGAAGCGACAATGTCTCCTCACTGCTAAGAGTGCGAGGTAGATAAATGAACGCTGAAAACATCAGTTGATTTCTACGCCCTTTTCGAAAACCAATATGGATAAAATACTTCAATCACAGTCCTAGATAATGGTATTTGCCAACTTTATGAGTAAATATTTATTACTAGTTCGTTACGTGTGATCTCTTGCACAGCAGATAAATGCACGAGGTTCTGGCGTCAGAGATTGTGCCTCAGAAGTTCGTAACACCGGAAACAATTTTGTTCAGAACGTTGGCTGAAACTACTGTATATTATTGCCATTGTTTAATTGGCCTACCTGCGCTTCAAATGCGTTGCGGCTAGTTACGGCTGTTTTTTTTTGACGAAAATATTTAACGCACATTTCTTTGTATAGCCACGAAAGGAACACACACTTAAAAAGGTCGCTATGGTTTTAAAAATTTGGCACGTTTACAATAAAAAAAACTCATTTTCTAGCCACTCAAAATGACTAAAAATGACTTTTCCAGACTGCGGTATCTGGAAAAATAACCGTATTGGAAAAACACAACTATAGAAACAAGTGTTAAACTTTGAACTATGGTAGTCATAAATATAATAATGTGGTCACCGCTTGGTCCAATAGGAAAAGGGATAAGAGTAACGCACTGCACGCAACATTAATGGCATGTGCGGAGATGGGATATGTACCGCGTACGTCGGTCAACTGTGCTCTTACCGCCCCTGCCTCACACACACAAACACAGTCTCTCTAGGAAGGTCTCTTAAGGGTGTTCAAGGGCGATAGTCATACATACAGTATTTTATATTTATACGAAATATTGTTAGTTTTGTAGACGATACTTGTGAGTGCAGTTTCCTCTTCCGGAACAATTTCAGCTGGCGTAATTTTCTCGTAATGGTGCATTACTGTCCCCGTCACGAAAATTGACTTTCTCAAAAAATAGTCTACAAGTTTGTGTGATGTTAAAAACGTGTCGACATAGACGAATGAATGCTGAGGCACAGTTTCAACAAGTTGTACTACCACACGTTCCACAACACCAAAGTCGCCTTCATTTTCTAAGTTCGTAAAAGTATGACATTTTCCCTGATACGTTACTAAAATCCAGAACAAAACCTGCTGGAGACGCTAGCACGTAATTTTTTAAACCAACAGGATTTGGTTTCCCGTTTACGAATTGTTTGAGATGAGTTACCCCCGTAAAATGAATCATCTGTTCATCCACAGAACATGAACTGGCCTGGGCAACTTCAAACAACAACTTCTCACAGCATTCAATACTGGCCTGACTTTCCAGTACTTGTCTTGCGTTCTGGCTTTCCGTTACACCATTGTCATTGACACGCTTCAAGTTTTGTCGTAGCTTAAAAAAGCGGTCTCTGGACATGTCCGCAACAATAGGTACCCTGGTGCTCCTTTTCAAGAACATTTTTGCTTGTGGGTAGCCGAGACTCACCATTAAAAGTCGTACACCAATGAATTTCTTTACTTCTGCAGGGTCGGTGTTTATGCTTTTTCCCCGACAATTCTACTGAACGAATGTTCATGCACTTAGCCATCTTTGCACAAAAATCTTCATCTACATACTGCCGAAAGTAGTCATTCGGTGTCCAGTCTTTTCTTTCCAGAAATCCACCGTCGGTATTGGCACTTTCTTCATCCCTCAATGTTGGTGTATCGAATCCATTGACTTTGTCCCACAGACACTGCTTTAGTTGAGCTACAGAGCGTGGCCCAACTCTGTCCGGATTCGGTGGTGCTGCTGCCGCCTACTCGTCCTCATTATTTTCAATTGAATCTTCTAGATGCATCTCAACCTCTACTTCTTCTGCCACATCCATTTCTTCAAGTTGAACAATATCACCTGGCGTCGAGAGTGTAACTTCACATTCCTTGGTGAGGAAGATGAATCATTTGTCTTCCTCTCCAAAATCTGATATGTTGCCATTATCTATCATATCAAATATTTGGTCGTCAGTGAGGGAATGTGAAGCCATACTGTAAAAAATTAATAAAAACATATTTAGTTAGTAATATACAAAAATACATTTCTGATATCAAAATTCAGTGTTTACAAATGACATATTTAGACTAAGTCGTAATGTCCTCATTTGAGGACACTTTGAAAAATAAGCTTACCTATTGTTGTTGGTGGTAACAACACTTAAAAAAATCTTCAAAACATTGAATAACAGCTGGAAACTAACAGAAGCGCAAAATATTAACAAAATAATTTTTAAAAAATTCAAAAAAATTGTAAGATCACAACCCGAAAACTCAACTTTCTCCAAGAACCATAGATAACTATGAGTAAAATGGCTCGAACTGTAACTATGTTTGTGTAATCTATGGTATTCTCAATTGAGAGAACATCTTCCTAAACTACTCAGGGCTAAAAGTAAATTTTTTATTTGCGAAAACAAAATTTGGCCATTGGGTCTCAAGAGGTCACCAAGTAACCGTAGAATTATATTTAGACTGCTGTTAATTAGACCCTGCACCCACAATATAGGTCAGAACAGTAGTATAGGCCGTTCATGATAAAGTGAGCACTGCTTAAAGTTCTGTTTTGGCGGTTTTGCAGTTATTTTTAATATGAAAACTTCTCTTGTAACTAAAAACTAATGTAAACATGTCAACACTATAAAAATTTAACCTCTATTGGCCCAATAAAACGTATTTTTAATTAGTTACAAGTTCTGCTGAGTGCTTAGTAAGATATCTGCGGAGCGTAAGAGAGGACTGTCTCCGCGCAGTGTTGCCACGTTGTGCACGTATAGTTTGAGACATTTGGGATTTGTTACATAGGCCATTTCTTGGTAAAGTTTGCGCGTGCGTATGTAATGGGTCAGTATTCACTTCGTTCACGTGTTTCAGCCCTGATAAGTTCTTGTTCATCCTCTATTGACTGCACTCTAGTCCGGGATGTTAGGTACCCGGGACGCACAAATAGTCGGCAACCCTGGCGTGGAGATGGAGAGACAGACTATAGTGAAAGGAAAAGCGGTCATGGCGGAAGGGGAATGCTATTACGCTCGGGCGGTCGCAGCTCGTAGCCGCATTCCCGCGGTGCGTGTGGCCTGCTTCTTCAGCCCAGTGCTGCCAGCCTTCTCTCTGTTCATCATTTACTTGCACTGGGCACACGCACATAGTTACCTCTCCTATTGCGAGATTGCTCAAAATCTCGTAATGGAATCCTCTTTGCGATTATTTGGTGAAAATAATTTTGGAGTAAAATAATTCCTAGAGGAATTAATTTCACTGGCTGTTGACATGTGTATTTTACATCTCCAATGGAATATAATTTCAAATTTGAACTTATATAGGCTACGTGAAGACGACACAAGTATCCAGCTCAATTATCTCACGAAAGAACCACATTATTACACTATGTTATTGTAGTTGCAGCTAAATCTGTTCTAGCAAAATTAATTAAAACATTAATTTTAAATATTTAAAATACAGATTATAAACTTGTGAAATAAAGCGGAATTTTTTGGATGCAATATTTGGTTATAAACGCAGGTTTTGCCACCTTTGCTACCTTTCTTGACTTCCAGTTATTGTAGACGTGCGTTTTACGTCCTCTGGCTAGTTATGCGTTAAAATTACATTGAAGTGTTCGCTGCGTATATGCAAATGTTTCTAGTGACTTCTTATTATAAACTGATTACGGTTTTCTTCAAAGTTCCAGTTAAGGTACTGGTTACCATGCTCTATTTACATATAATAAACTCTAAAATCTAGCTGTGGTAAACAGGTCTACACTATATTAGACAAGTATATAATGTCGCCTATTGTCCATGCAGTTCCATTTCATTTTTATACAACTATAAAACGAAACACATTCACGATAACATACATGAGTGTATTAAAGTAGCATGGCCACAATGCAATGTTTTCACCCACAACTGTTTTTACAGAATATATTTGAAAACAGACTTTACTAATAACAACCCACGCTGTTTAATACAAATAATAGCTTGCTATGGCTAGGTATGTTTTACTGTTAGGGCTCCGTTTATTTTATTTGAGGTGAGAGAACTATAATAGTCTCTCGCGAGACATTATCCTTGTCTTCTGAGGCTGTACACAACTGAAACGTACATTATTTCACTTCAAGAATGAAAAAATTTACTCTTAAACACGTCAATATCACAAGCTTAGTTGAAGTGTATCTGCGTAACAAAACATACATTTACCGGCCTTCACTATGACGCTGAATGTAACACTATTTTAATGTAAGCACAGATAACCTTGTACACAAAAAAAAACTAAGCTCTTCTGACAAGCAAATATTTGTTAGTAGTAGCTGATTTAGCCTATAGACATATAAACATTTCAACCTTCTAATCACTGCTGTCCCGATATATTTGTGATGGGCACATAATGGCTAGGCATAACTACTTTTGCTCCACACATGAGGTATGTGAGACAGTAACTTAACTTTGCTTCACTGAAATTAATTGTATCTGGCCTCTTATACCTAATATTATAGTCGCATACTCGCTCAATCAACATAACACACGGTTTATCATTGGCTGTAAAAACTGAAACCTTAGAATTCCTTTATATTTCACTCTTCACAAACCAACGTAAGCGAAACAGAGTTATACAGGCCTCAATATACCAACCTTCAATTACGTATAACAGTCCAGATTCCTGCTCATTCGTAATTTTCTGGAGTGCGTGTGTGTAGAGTCTTTAGTTTGTCACATTGTTTCAGTGGAGTGCATTCATTCAGTGTGTGATGAGTCTGTGTTTGGCTCGGATGTACTGGTTGCTCAAGGTTCCATGCCGGAAGTACGGAATTTGCTATAATTGCACCCACACACTCCACATTTCACAGTGAAGTACTCAAGCGTATCATTTTTGGGAGGGTGGGGGCATGGTATTATTTCATTATCAGAGTAATCAGATTCTGAATTTCAAAATCTTGCAACTTCTCGAGAATTGACCCCCTGGGATTTAACGTCTCGTGTTTCCTAGCTTCAAGCCTGGACGTTCAATTACAGGTCAAGTATTATAATGATACTTTGCCTTTTTCTGAATCAATTTTATATTACACGTTAAATATTCTGTGCGGAATTGTGAGTGATTATTATAGAAAATCTTTACATTGCAATATTTCTCAAGTAAATATAACGTACAACACTTTAAAAGGATGTTGCGTGCCTCGCGCCTCAATCGCATTGTAATTTACAGAGGCACACTGAACGGGGCTTTACGAAACTATATCACGTGCTACCAGTGCTCATTACTTTGGAATGTATTAACCGGATGTATGCGAAACTCAAGATAGAAACTTTTTTTTTAGTACGCTGTACTTTGCTACATACTTTCAACCAATTGAATTAGATTGTCGCAGAGTAATCCCACAGTAAAATGGACGTACAGAGATAAGAGTTTGCGTTCTTATCTTCCAACAAATGCCAGATAATTAGGGTGTAATTTATTATCTAACAATGAAGGAAAGATGCAGTGACTAAATTTTGATCGTTAAATATAAATAATTTTGATACTCCTTCAGGAATGCTTGTATCTAGGAAAGTACTCTAAATTAAAGATGGCCGTGCAAAACCTTGCTTAAAAATGTTTACGCACGTTTGAAGCCTTATGTAATAACATTTTATACATGTCGCTTCGATATGTAAATGGAGCAAATACGTTTTTGGTAGTCACTTAAAAGAGAAGAGGGGCGGGGGGGGGGGGCTAGCGGATAATTTTTTTGCCAAATTTTTTAGTAAAATACTATGCTGGAGTCGTTAATTTCGTATGAATAGAGCCAAGATTTTGTCACGAAAATATTTGTATATTTTGTTTCAGTGTGTCCCGCGCACATCGGTTCCTCATTTGTCTGCACCAATAAGAGTAAGATTGTGGCACCAGAAGTATGTTATTTGCGAGTATAAACCCGAGATAAGCGGTAGTTGAGACATGCAGTCACTGACCACGAGGCAGAGAGGCAGATGTTCATATAAGACATTGAAACCAATTGATGTAAAAAAATATTTTCGCTCTAAAATCGTGGCTGTGCGTGTGAAGTATTAGCGAAGTCAAATTTTCGTTCATTTAACTGGGCGGCTCAAGAGATTGCAGTTGAGCATCCACCGACATTCGGGTGTACTGCGTTTAGAAAAAATAGTAGGTGCAGATTCCAATTACATATTAATCGTGCATTTTATTGTTGGCAATTTTCCTGGTTTTTTGGGGTTTATTCACGTCTTGAATTGCTTCTTGGACAATGGCAGTCCTTGCAGAGGCTGATCCTTCATCGACCTGAGTATGGCAGTTACAAGGACTGCCGAGACATTCAAGAAGCAACATATAACGCCGCTCAACCCCAAAACCACGAAAATGACAGTGGCCGCGAAAGCCTGCAATCTATACTTATTCTGCACTGCTTCGTAACAATCGAGAACCTCATAGGTAGACACCTGCCAATTTCTTATTACGTTTTGATAGTGTGGAATGCACAGTGGCGCCGGACTGGCTAATCTTTTGCCCGCATTACAGGTTAGTTGGCATTTCACAGTTGACCTGTATCATTGGTTGAATACGTGGGCGTCATTTCACGTTTTCATTAGGGGGGTGGGAGGCAAGCTATTTTTTTTTGCCGGCAGTGATCTTGTTGCATGTAAGATTTTCAAAATTCCCGTCAATGAGCAATAACTATAATGCAGTGGAAAATACTGCGCTTAGTTACAATTTGTGGATGATAATGCATCAGCATAGTTAAAA
Organism: Medauroidea extradentata; assembly: GCA_003012365.1. Classification (NCBI taxonomy): domain Eukaryota; kingdom Metazoa; phylum Arthropoda; class Insecta; order Phasmatodea; family Phasmatidae; genus Medauroidea; species Medauroidea extradentata. The sequence goes on along the minus strand of PNEQ01088758.1, from coordinate 7,532 downwards.
GTTTTTCTCATCGAAATAACCAACATATTTGTTATACACTTCTCATTCAAAATTCAGGTGGGAGCATTTCCCCCCGCCACAGGTTGTAGTTTCTTCATTGCGTACTGTCATTTTACTGGACTTACTTAGAAATGTTTGCCGTGATGCCCCAGGTTCGAGGCCGCATGTTCGTTGGTGTGTCCCAGCCAGAAAGTGCACTACCCTAGGGCCTACTGTGGCTGAGGGTCAGACCTCTCGCCGCCTACCAAGGCGATCCGGTTTTGATTGCCGGCGGGGTCGGTCCCAGGATTTTCGTATGTGGGAATCGTGCCGGGCGATGCCGCTGGTCAGCGGGGTTTCCCCCCTTCCATTCATTCCGGCGCTGCTCCATACGCACGTCATATATCCCCCCAACACAAGCGCTGAAGACCTCGATGTTTGGGGGATGTCGCTAGCAGTTACGTCGGTTAGGTATGTGCTGGGCTGGAGGCGTGTGTGTTGTGTTCACAGCAGTAGCGGCCGGCATATATGTGCACAGGTGCACGTGCACACCCAGTTTTCTGTGAAGCAAAACATTCTTGAGTGTTTGGTAGCGACAGTACAGTTTGAAATGTTCGTGTAACCAATCACAAATGCACGTAGTTTTTATCCTGAGAAGCTGCGATATTGCAACACTGTACCGTGCACAATGGAGCTGTGCTCTTCTCTCGGTCTTTCTGCGCATGCGCACGACAAAATGACGTCGCCTCTTATGGTAGTTTTATAGACTTTTATGTAACTTGTCCGTATTTTGACAGTTCTTTTGTGAGAACTGTGTCCGACAGGAGCTTTAAACTACCTGGCTTCCTGGAGAAGCACGGTCTCCGCAAGCATGTGTACAGACACGTTCTCAGAAGTGAACTGTCAACATACGGAACACTTACATGACACAGACTATTATAACATGAAGAGCACATGTCTACTGTGCTCATGCCTGTTGATCGCCACCTCGTGGTGGCAGCACCTGCTGGCGCAGAAAGTGTTACATCCCCGCAACTATAAAACACCTCGCTAGATGCCAGCAGTTACGCATTATGTATTACCAGGCCAAACGAACATTCTGAGAAAAAAAGTGACACGAGCCTTGAGCAAACTAGCGAGAAGATGCTGTGGTTGGGAATGTAAAAAAAAAAAAAAAAAAGTCAATGATACAGAATGCTGGTAATGAATGTATATTCGCTCAGTGTTTTAGTTCGATGACATTTACATATATACAACACGTGAAATGCCGCGACTCGTTTACGCACAATTTTACTCATTTTGAAAATTGTAATATATGTGAATCCTTGAGGTTGGCAGCTATGGAGTCTTTCAACCCCACGTATCATACTTTGTATTGTTTTAATTCTGACAAATTTGATCTTTTATGGCATTGTATTTTGTATAAGACAACTATCCCCTGGTCTTTTGACCTACTTGGGTTCAGCGGAGAACTTGTATAAATAAATAAAAACTACTGTGCACTTACAGTAAATAAAAAAAAAAAGCAGTGTTATCACTTAAAAGTGCAATAAAATAAGTATGTCGGAAACACTACTTGTTCCCCGCGCATAAAGGCGATACAGTTGTTGACGCACGACCCAGTGTAGCTCTTATTGCCTCACAGTTTCCGTATCTCAGACCCGGCATGCCTGCTGTATATTGCTCAGTGGGCCTGGCGTGGTACGGAAAGTAATTATTTCTTGTAAAACTATTAAAAATGTTTTCAATATATTTATCTACGAGAATAATACACTTCAAACTGTCCCTACAAAAATGCCGTCCGCTAGTTAACATGATTTCCAAGCTCTTCGAAAGTGCTAAAAAATAACTTCTTAAGTTTTCTAGCCGAGAAAATATCAACAGTAATAGTAAAACAGTCATAGAAACCTGCATTGGACATTACCACACACTTTCTTCAAATAACATAAGTGCCATCGCTTGAAGCCCCATTGAGGAACACATTCTACGAAAACACTGCGCGCTAGTTTGGCCTTCGCGCCTAGAGACGATTAGGTAGGTGTCTATCGCCTTCTCAGATTCCGTTCCCCAAACAAAAACCCGCCTCTTTAGTCCAGGAAAGACATGAGAAAAAGGGTTCGATTTATGGACAAATTTCAAGAAAAGGTTTTCGTACATCAAAATGTGCAGAAAAGTTCGTAGAATAACATAACATCTGGTATTTACTTTTTTCCGGAATTTGCTCCGGAAAAATGCGGAAAAAAACTCGAAAAAGGCGCATCTCACGACAAAACTTGTAGACGAAAATAAAAGAGCACAAAATTTAATATAACGTATCCAAAATCCACGAAAATCCGCTTATAACTTCTTTTTCTGGTATTGTCCCCGAAAAAAAAAAATAAAATAATGGAACATACCGAAAACTGAGCCTTTTACAGCAAAATATTTCAGATCAATTGACAAACTGCCTAGCTTTTCCCGTAATATATTCTAATTTCATACAAATTCGCATAAAACCAGCAATCCTCCCCCCCCCCCGCATAACGGATATAGTACAATAAAACCGAAAACGTACATCGTATGCCAAAAACTATGGAGAACAAACCAACTAATCTTAGGCTGCGTTCGCGTGATTGTGTGTGTGTGTGTGTTAGCACAAAATCTATGGTATCAGTGACTTAACATACGCAGTACCGTAAAAGTTTTGTCTTAAAATGATCATGTCTATTTCAAGTGTTATTCTGCACATTTTTCGTAAATTGAAGACTTATATTGAAAAATAGTAAGTCATCGTGTAGCTGTCATAGAGTATGCAATGCAAATTGTGCCAGAATATAAGCTACGCTCAACAGCGCAGCGAAAGCGGAAAGTGTAGATGTACGTGCTACTGACGTAGTCTGCAACCTTGCCGGACGTGACTGTCTCGCTGGCAGGTTGACACGCCTGCAGTGACGTAGCTGTGCTCGCAGCTGTCAGTGTGGCAGCCCTGAGCCCCGGCTTGGCTTGGCCAGCCGCAGACCTTGAAATCGCACGCGTCGCCGCTTCGCCTGTCTTGTGTATTTAAAAACCAGTTGCCCAAGGCGAAGACTTTTTCGCCAGCAAATTATTGTTCGGTTTGTTTGGACTTCCGTGGTGCGAGGTCCGGTGTCGGTAGCACAGCTGGTTTGTGCGGAAGTCCCTGGCCAGCTCGCTGGGTCCCTTGTGATATTCTGGGATGTCTTAACAGCCTTCTCGTCCTCGTAGTTGTTTGTACACGGCACTTGTCGACAATACTTCCCCGTTCGTGTTTATACCAAGGGCGTAAGACGTGGTGCACAATTTAAACTGTGAGGCTTAGTGCAACGAAAAAATTTGCGAGAGTGTGCATACTGCATATCTGGAGTCTAGAAACAATCGCGAATCCTGGACTAAATTGGACACATAACATGTTTGTGGCAAAATGGTATACGATGTACACCCCTAGCACTTCACTACAAGTATTGATCACACTTGTTATAATTAACGAAGCTTCAAGTTAGTGAGAAATGAGCTAAGGTTGGGCGGAAATAAAAAAAAACTTTAGGTTGTCCCATACAGGTGGTCAAGCCAAAGAGGGTTTCTCTTTGGGTCGGGGGAGATTTGTTTCTTTTGTGATAAGGAAAATTTTAAGTAAATGTCAGTCGCTTCCGCGCCTAGGTGGCCTATTTGACTGCTTATGTATAGGCAGCGCCACTGTCGTCAATAATTATTGTTAGTTATTTGACTCGCTGCTAGAATGCACAACTGTTCTTCCTCAAGTTTTCAGTACTACGCAAATAGAGCCACCAGTAGGTTATCTTGATCTAATCAGAAGACTAAGGACACAGATGCTTGATAGGCAGACGCATGTTTTCTGATAATTCCGCATTCAAAAATCTTGAATGCCTAAAAGTATGTCCACAAACCAATAGTTAAGATATTCCAATCTCCTATATCGTGTTGTGCGAATTGAATTCAGCGTGTCAACTACAAAATGAATAGTCCTCGTACCGCGCCGCGATTCCGAGTTTTATTTCAACATTTATATTAAGGAAGGGTCATTTGCCATAGAAATACATACACGTATCCAGTGTAAAAACATTGATTTTTTTTTGTGCGCGATTAAAAGCAGCCTGCGTGTCGTACACCGCACACTAGTTATTCCATCACCACTCCCTCGCTGTTTTCATAAACATGCGGCATTTCATTTTCCACGGAGCTCGATTTAGATTGGTGAATTCTATAACATCAAAGAAATGTTAGAACCACGAAAAACTTCAAACTACTTCCAGTAAATATGGTTGTGCTTTGTGACGTCACTATCATCCAGTTTATTTTACAAATGCTACTCGTGGGCAGAATCCCGGACCGACTATCCTGATGACATTGTTCCGTGGTTTCCAGGCGGATGCTGGAGTGGTGCCTCACTGCAGGCCATGGCCGATTCTGACGTCAATTCTGCTGTCAGTAGCCAATGGACCTCATCGGTGAGAATGTGTGCATCCTAATGCTGACATACGTAATTCATAGATACAAGGAAATACGATGTTCTTGATGTGATGTTTGGGGTATGTTCGTAGAACCTCGTACAAGACGATATTGTAACGGGAATGACTTCATAACTTCGACACTTGACTGTACAACGTACGAAACATTAAAACAAATTACCATATTGTTAATATATTATAAATTACTCACTTCAGGTCTGAGTTATATCTGCTTATTTCACATTAATGTGAGGAGAGCGACATTTAAAGAAATACTTAACACATACAGAGATTAGTGTGAATATTACTTATGGTTCTCGTAGGGTGAATTATCTGTTCAGTTATGTTACTAAATTCTAATTACTTGACATTAGTAAAAATAAAGTAGTGTAGTGCCAAATTAATGAAGTGTATGCATGCTATTATAGGTGGTTAGGATAAAGCAAGATCTCAAAGCCCTGCTAAAGTTCTATTTTCAGCCAATTAGTATCTTTCCACACATAACGACTAACGACGGGATAGATCTAACCTCCCTGGATACGTCGCTTAATGTTTGCGCGTGTAAGATACATTGTGCAGTTAGTATGAATCGATACAGAGTGATAAAAAAACTTAGTTTACAATACAATTATGTCGTTCGGTTGATCTTGTTTCTGAATTGTTTTTAAAATGGAAAACCCATGGAACGATATTGCGTAATTTCGCTGCCAACCATGCAAGCAGTTGTAATGCAACTAGTTAATATTGAGTTATATGCAGTAACGGCTAGTGATATTTTTCAAGGTTAAATCGTTAGTGCTCACTTTATCCTGAACTACCTATATCTTGTTGACATTCTCGTCAGGTTTCAACAAAATATTTTCTCTCATAATTGTAACAGCTGTGGCAAAGTCGATGTTAAGACATGCAAGTTCTCCTAGTGTGATGTCGCTGGGGGAGGTGTGGGGAAGACATTGACCTTGGAGCACGGCGTAGGGAAGGGCAGTAGTACCGTTGTGAAGGTCACGTGCTTGTCTGCGGAGGGGAAGTGTGCTCCTTACAGCTGTCGCCTCCCCCTATACTTTCTCACGCCTCGCAGCTGTGTTGCATCCTTGCCCCCCCCTCTCCCTTATCATACCTCTCTGACACGCACCCTCTGTTGACAGCTTGCTCGACGCACCGAGAGCTACAGCTAGCTCATTCATATTTCATTTCACCCACTAGTAGTATTTGACAGATTGTGTTAGTTTCTAGGATTTTAATTTAAAATCCATGAAAACGGGGAAAATTGAAAATTAGGCTAATTTGTAAGGTTTTTTTGTTTAAATTATGGTGGAAACACGTCATATTTGTAACAAAGTTACAGCCTACTTAATACATGTGGTTATGAAAGGGAACTCAAAACTTAAAGCGAGAAACAGAGTTGAACTGTGATTTACGAATGAGACGTAAATACAATGTCAGTAAAACGAACACTTTTTGATGTTTGATATTTATTTATTCACTCAATAAAGCCAATACAAGTGTTATATACCAAACTGCTGTAGAGTTTATGATGTTTGTTGTAACTTAACTAGAAAGTATTCTCTTTTCTGTCATTTGAGGAAAAAGTCAGTTTTCTACTAATAATTAATCGTGTCTACAGTTAGTCGGTGGAATATGGTGTACATAGATCTGTGCCTTGCTATTCGCTGAACGTGGTTTTCTTATGCGTTTTTAACGACGATGGGGTATCAATATGTGTACAGAGGCGTGCACTGGTTGGGTTTTGGGGGTATGTGCCATTGCATGGTGCTTCAAAATACGACGACGGTCTTTTTCACTTACGGTTCGAGGTGTTTTCGAGCAAATATTTACGCAACAGTGGATAGGTCCAGGTGTGCAGATTGCTTGGCCAGCACGCTCGCCTGACTTGACTCCACTATAGATTGTCCGCGATAAAGTGAGCACTTTCGAGATCATCTTATCAAGAATATTTATTAAGGAGGATCAGTACCTGCTATCGTGGAATTCTTCATACTCATGCTCCATACAATGAGATTTATTTAAACTTCACGCCCCGTCTGGTAAGGCACAGATCTTAAGCGTTACCTTACTGTAACACCTTCACTATCTTTCTTAGTTTTTGACTAGTGACTTCCAAGAGGAAGTCGTTGTTTTCTACTGACGGTCACATTATGATCACTAATAATAGTCTAGGAAGGTAACCGCATATAACGTAAGAAACACTTCCCTAAGCTTTGTCGAAGCATAGTATACAAAATGTTTTAGCCAAATGAAATTCAGAAGTTCTGTTATTGCAAAATGTGGGTACTGATCCCCCTTAATCATTTATTATAACCTCTAACGGTAACTTTGTGTGCGTTCGCTTTGACTGTTACTTAGATTGCGTAGTTATAGTAAAACGTAGCAGGAAACTATAAATAATCTGAAAGTAAAACCGGTAATTATATTTCGAGAAGCGTTCGCTTTATCCCTAACCACATATACACTACCTTCTGTGGCTGGAGACCTCATGAAAGGCTTCGTTTACGACATTAACGAGACACTGGCCTGCTAGCGCGGGCAATGGCAGGTATTGAACTTGCCACATGTTGGTGAATGTGTTAGGAAGATGATTATGGGACGTAGTTACAGTCCTTGTAATTGGGCCCATGAGAAAAAGTCTGTGACAACGATAGGTCCGGTCGAGTGATGTGTATTTGTCGCGGGTAAACTGTAGTTCCGCACTTGGTTCCTGCGCTAAACTTGAGGCCTATATACTGCACTGCTAAGCCAAAAAGACATATCTCATAATAATGCAGATTGTTCACAATGACCATTTAATTTTTGTAAGTCGTTGTCCAGCACTTGTATGTTTCATTTTCTTATTTGAATAATGGACATAAATAGTATGTAAGGAAGATGTCTTGAGTATTGTTACAAGTTTGAGAGCACAAACTTTATATGTGGGCAATTCCCATGAGTTCTTTGGGATAGAGGTCTATAATTACAAATAAAAGAGTTAAATTAAGTACTGGATTTAATAGCTCACAAAGCTATGAAATACACAAAACAGTAATCAACTAGAACTCTCACAACACAATTAGTTATGCACACAATTACTCCTGT
>PNEQ01088757.1:0-24070 GCA_003012365.1 Medauroidea extradentata | reverse complement strand
CCCCAGGCCGCCACCTGCGTGGAATGGTCTAAATTACCCGTGAGTTACTACAGCAAGAGTGAAAGGGTCTGTACCGCCCTCCCCCCCAACCCGTCCTCAAAAGTTTGCTCATTCTCCTCTACCCGGGCCTACAACATACCAGGAACTCTTTTCCATCCCCTTACCACCCCACCTTCAACCGGCCATGTCAGTCACCAAGCCAGTGTCGACTGCAGCAGCCATTTACTTTTCATAGTCACGTGTGTTACACCCTTAACTCGTTTTGGGGTCTGGCAAGAATATTTAATATCTTTCTATTCCGTAGAAAAAAGTATTGTGCGTCAAAAAAAAAATTTTTTTTCGGTGAATGTGTCCAGACGGAGAACAGCTCGCCGTCAGTGTTGTCCAGGATATTTACTGCGCTAATTTCCCGCCGCACTTAAAAAAATCCCTATCTTAACGAGCCACCGAGATGACCGGAACTATATGGCGAGTTTTATTAGGCGCTCCTGTGAAGAGAGTTGTAAAATTTAACGCCCCAATTTGCGAATCTCGGCAATTTACCCGCTGCTTCACCATCCAGTTGAACAAAGGTGTACGGAGTTCCAAGTTTACAACTAAACAAACAAAAAATTTTACACTCGCCGTTTAGTGATAAGCTGCCCCTTAGAGCTGCTTGAGTCACAATCAGTTCTCTTATTTAGTTCCTCTTTCGAAGGCTAAATTGATACAAAATTATCTCCTTGAGGCAACCACTGGAAGTTAGTAACTTATCACGAGGACTCAGGCGGTAGTTTCCTAAATATGTTGGATTTATGTTCGTCACATCGTAACTAATACTTATGACAAAATGTCGGCATTCAGAGTCCGTCATGACGTGCATCAGTACTTAATAGATTATTTTATGTTATGGTGTGCCCACTGGGGTCTATTAGTTATCAAGCGAAACTGAAATAAAATATAGTTAATCATTAATTATAATTTCACACATATGAACGTTAAAACATTCTGTAGTGTCTTACTTGGCTTTCATTTAATGTTATTAACATAGAACTTATTACGGACTGTTTCAACAAAAACCTAGATTTTAAGGAAACTACCACATTAAGAAGGCGTGGTACATAATTCAACGCTAAAAACACTAATCTTTAACCGTAGGTATCTTAAAGCCAATTTGCGAAAATTAAACAACAGCAATCCTAGATAATTGTTCAAGCCAACGTTTTAAACAAAATTTTTTCCAGTGTTACTAACTTCTGAGGCGCAATCTCTGACGCCGGAACATCGTGCATTTAACTACGACGCAAGAGATCACGCGTAACGAATTAGTAATTCTGGATAAATATTCACTCATAAAGTTGGCAAATACCATTATCCAGGATTGTCATAGAGTATTTTATCCGTATTGGCTTCGAAAAATGCGTAGAAATCAGTTGATGTTTTCATCGTTTATTTATCTACCACGCACTCTTAAGGCCAAAATTCTCGTGCATGAGGGTATAGGAAATCACGTATTTAATTCCATCAAGTCATGTTCTTTTTAAAATTTTAAATTATTTTTTTCATTAGTAATAAAGTGCGAACCGTCATAGATTCCAACCATTACACTATAACAAAATTAAGAGGGTTTTTAATGATCCGGTACACTCAGACAAGAATAGAAATTCGCAATGGACCTGACATATCTTTCAAAACAAAACCACTATACTTGAAATTGTGTGAAACAGTTTATGAAAGCGTGAACGTATGGGTGCTCCAGGCGGGGAAGCGGGGACGGCGGAGGTAGGCTACCACGCAGACGGGAGCGATGTTGCCACTTGATGCCGCAAGGTCGTGATCATGCCACGCGGGTTCCGATAAGTTATGCAAAGAGTACCTCATCGCGCAGCTCTTGTATATTAAGAATATACAAAATAACTATGCTTACATAGAAGCATTTTACAAGTGAGTTTGAGCCTACTCTCCGAAGTAAATGATTTCACTTAATATAAGTGGATCTAAAATAATATTTAAATAAAATATAGGTAATCTTTATTATCAGCATTGTATATGCTGTATAAATTCTAAATAAATTTGTAATTATCTAAAAACTTTCTAGAGAACAACACAAAAAGTTACAGAAATGGCAGAAAATTATTTTTTTTTTACATTCGGATTTACAAGAAAATAACCGGAAATCAAATTTATAAGTGACATTTCTAGTTCTCGAAGTAACGAGATGTTTAAATATAACTACAAAGCCTACTTGCTTCATTGCTTTCATGTAACATAAAGTGTGTGTTAACGTTATTAGCCAAAAAGACTATAGCTGAATTCAGAAATATTTCTGTAATGCTCTTCAGTTACGATGCAATAATCATATCCTATAGTTGTGCTAGATTTAAAATAGTAGCCTATATAAATAAGCATTTACGATTCTGAATAATTTCTGAACAAAACTACTGTATACACACAAAATATAAGTGAGAGTCAGATAAACGTTTCTAATTTTTTTTATATCGGATACACGGATCTTGAGACGTAAAATTTTCTGTAACTACTATTACCCTTGTTATTTAAAGTAGCACACATAAGAGGTTGCGTTACAAGAAATTGCATAGCTTTTTTTCCATAATCCAATAATACATACATTTTGGTCAACATCAGAATGGCTGCTAAGTTTTTGGGGACATTAAACTCAAAACATTGGTTAGCACCGCGCACTGTTACAGTAAAAAAAAAAAAAAATAGTACGGCTGCTGTGGAGGTTTCTATTTAAGCAGTGTCAAATTTACGCCGGTTAAAATAGAAAAAAAAATACCGCATTTTCAAACCATTATGAATTACTGGCGTATTCATTGCATTAGAAAGCTTAAAATATATGTTTTTCTTATAAAATTAACAACAAATCACTCTTAGAGCGCTATCTTAACACAATTGGTTCTAAAAATTTTGTTACAGAATATTTGTAGTCATGTTTTACTTGTGTAATTGCGAATAAACACGCTTTGCCTGATCTTATCAGCATGGAAGTTTCTATTCAACCATAATCACCCTAATAATAGAAACATACGTTATTGACGTAAAAGTATGTTCTATTTTATAAAATTTACGTATTTCCTTGCACTCAGAAGCCTATTCATAAATTCTGTACATGCTGGTCCAAACACGAAAAAGCTTGTATAAAAAATGGTCTGAAGTTATATAGATTTTCGTCATGTGTGTGCGTATATAGGCCTAAGTATAAATATATATATTTATGCCATAATCTGTTGTATTTTCATACGCATTTGGACTATAACAAGAAGCCGAAAACATTTTAGCATAACACAGTTTAGAGGAAAAATATCACCCATTATAATGCAATGCTCCCGTATGATAAATAGTATTTTGCATTATTTCAGAATGATCTTGTTGATAGGTCAGTCATCGGGCAGGTCTCTCAGGCCTGTTGTTGACCTTGCCTTCTGACGGAAGCAACGTTCGTACTATTCGCTTCATTAGTGTGTCTGGCCCTTGTAACAGGGCTGGGGAAAACCAATCCTTAATCATTGCCGGAATTCCACTCCTCCGTAGACCACATTTTGCTACGAAAAATACATGTCACAAAGAAGTAACAACGAAATGAAATAATGCATCTATATTAACGCATGTATTTAGTATGCTGAAAAGTTAAATGTAATAGCGAAAGTTGTATTATGGGCATGGGAGGTTTCTAACATTCTCTTTCTCTTTCTCTCTGTGATCCATGATGCGTGTTTTGACGTTAGCATTAGGGAGGGGGACTATAGCTTACGTCAGGTGTCGTCGGCGAAAATAAATAACATTTTCGCTGTTTAAGCCTTGCGTGCCTATTTATACTGTTTTTGCGGATTTAGTTTTTTTAAATCCTGAAATCGAGCATGTATCGCCAAACCGTTACATATAAATATTGGAAAAGTGTGTGCACTATGTAGCCTAATTTTGTCAAGACATAGGTTTGCATAATTTAGACTAATTATCGACTTAATTAAAATTTCTTAAAGTCAATAATTAGCTAAAGTGATAAAAACGTATGTTATGGAAAAATTTGGCTACACAGTACACACAATTACCAATATTTCTATGTAACGGTTTTGATATGTCTGCTCTCTTTAATGATTTAACAAATAAATCTTACAAACACAGTACAAATATGGTCCTGTGAACTTAAAGTGGAAGTTATGACTCTTATTACATGCGCCCTGATTCAAATTCACTCACTGAAGTATACCGTTGCGGTTTTATCGAATATCGCAGCAGGACAATATAGGAAACTATCAAATTTTACCACTCTTACAGCGTCAGATGTGTTACTAACAGCTTAAGCTGGTAACAATAGCAACATTCAAAACTTTACTTGTGATAAATAAGAAGCAGTTCACAAATGTCTAGACTTATTTTGTCTTAGCCTTTCAATACGATAAGTTCTTAACGAAAAGAATAACCAGAATTGTATTCATATCACCATAACGCTATTCGAAGTTTATATTAAAAAATTAAATTACCTAATTTTGTAATAGGCACCCGACTACAATTTCCAATAAAAATAATGAAAAATTTTAAAATTTTATTCCTAAAAGAGCAAGTCGGTACAGGTCATACGGGATAAAGTGAGCACTAAAAATTTAACCTTTGGAAAAAATCACTAGCTGTTTCTTAATATAATTTAACGTTAACAATATTTACTTTACGCCATGTCTCTATTCGAAATTTAAATTTAAAAATTAAATTACCTAATTTTGTACTAGGCACCCGACTACAATTTCCGATAAAAATAATGAAAAATGTTAAGATTTTATTCCTAAAAGAGCAAGTCGGTATAGGTCTTACGGGATAAAGTGAGCACTAAAAATTTAACCTTTGGAAATATCACTAGCTGTTTCTTAAAGTAATTTAACGTTAACAATATTTACTTTACTCGTCGTACGGTTGGCAGCGAATTGCCAAACGTAGTTCCGTGTATTGTCTCATTTAAATGCAACATTACGGAAGTAAATATAACTGAATTCGACATATTTGTGTTCTGTGAAACGATTTTTTTTTTTTTTACCGAGCAAATCTGTTCCTACAGACTGCACAATTTATCTCATGCGCGCATAAATCAAGTGAAGTGTCCAGAGGTTAGATACTTCCTGTCGTTAGCCACTGCGCCCGGAATGAAACGAATTGGCTGATAATAGAAACTTTAGCAGGACGTTTTTTGAGTGCTCACTTTATTCCGAACCGGCTGTAGTATTAAATTGCGATTACATTACAACTTATAATTTACCTACAAGAAAACGTAAAACTGCCCAAATAGGAAAGTTGTGTTACGGCAGAATGAGCCAATATTCGTAGCGTGGTCGGTTGGATTCCGGTGTACGGCACAAGAGGTCCTGGTTTCGAATCCAGGCTCGGACATGGCTGTTACGTTGTCCCTTCACCTCACTTCATCCTCTTCAGCTCGTTGTTAAGGGGCCTGCCTACCTGCCCTTCAAATGCGTGCCAGTGAGTTACGACTATTCTCTATTTGACGAAACTATTTAACGCACATTATATCTGTGTACCTACGGAAAGAACACTCACCTCAAACTATGTCGCTATTGTTTTAAAAATTCGGCACGTTTATTAGAAACATTATTTTCTGGCCCCTCAAAACGGCCAAAAATGGCTTTTTCGGACCACCGTATCTGGAAAACTAACATCGAATTCGGAAAACACAACCATAGAAATAAGTGTTAGCTTTAGAACTATTCTGCTCACAAATACAATTATGTGGTCTTCGCTTAAAAGTCCTATAGGAAAAAGGAAAGTAGTAAAGCACTGCACGCCATCTGAGTGGCTTACACAGAGAGGCGATAATGCGTTACAAAAGTCACTTAGCGGCACCCTTACCGCTCCTGCCTCACACACACACACACACACAGCCTATCTATGGAGGCTCCGTAAAGGGTCGTAAAACCGTCTCATTTAACCTGAATAAGGAACAACCCTTATATTGGTGAGAGCTGGATTCAGTAATATATCCGGCATTTTTACTATGACTGTCCTATATTTTTCTCTTACGATATTTAGTTACACTGCTTACTTATAATCTTTTTTACATAACTGCACTAAATTTTGACATTTGATGCGGCATGGCATGACCGTTTCACATTCATTCATTCATCCATTTGCATAATAGTAAACTTAGCCTTACATCGTGAGTTTAATTGCGTTTTGTCAACAGTGAGTTCCCGTCAAAACTTACAGCGGTTGAAATGTCCTGAGTATGTTATGAAAAGTGTTCAGAATAAATAATATCGCGAGTACTATGAATATGTTAATATTTATTGAATATCGGATAAATTTAGGTGTATCGTAATGTTATTTTGTAAGAAGAGAGGAACGTGGAGGCAACAATATTTCGTCCCAGAAAACTACGTGGAGTATCGAAAAATTAAGAAAACTATCCCTATTTAGCTGAATTGGGGAAGAAATTAACAAAAAATACATTAGAAATGTCGCTTAGTATTCTTTCTTATTCAATGCATGAAAACTGAAGAGATGTCAGCTCTTGAAACGTCACGACAAATTTGCCATAAGGAAACACTCGGTGTTATCATGCGTCATCATAGTTTATTCGTTCAGCGTTGCATCTGTGAAATCCTTGTTGCGTTATCCAGACTTGGGAGTAGTATAATCTTCGTCCCAATAATTGGATACATTATCTTGATTTCTGTGTCCTAAGTTTTACACTGGAACAAAAATATATAATTTGCGGGTATCTTTTTATTATATAACCCAGATATAATTAATAGTGTATAATATTGCATACTTCCAATACAAGTTTTAAATTCATGTTATTTAATAACCACAAATTTAAGTATTTCGCTAATTTTAATTTTATTTGCAAGATAAATATTTATGATATACTGTTTGTTTGCGTATGTGTACCACGAATAATACCGATTTTAGACAGAAAGTTCCATTTTAATGACGATAAGCGCAGGACAAATTGATGTTCGTACGAATGTATTTAGCAGTTATGGTCACATAAAGTTACAAATGCAGTTATGACATTATAATGTACTTAATTATATTAAATGATTTAGGAGACCATTTAACTAAAACTGCAGATCAGGAAACGTACTTAGTTTCCAACTTTTGTTTTTTCAAGTTATATTTTTCAGATGTATCTTAGAAAGTTCAAAATATTTATAATTCGGTAAATCTCACAGAAAAATTCATATTTCCGCCATAGAAACTAGGTTAACGTGGTAACTACAAAAAACACCTTTATTGTTTCTATTTTTATGAAATACTTCAATCAACGGCAAGGCTTGATCACCTCACAACTGCACTAAACATTACTTCCTTAGTGACCAGCAAATTTAACTGACTTGAGTTTACACTCAGGCAGTTGTTTTATGACAAATTTTAGTGAAATGTTACACCGTCGAACCCGGGAATCGAACCCAGTAGGCCTACCCCTGGTACCATAAACAAGTAAGCGACCGACAACGATTTGGAGGTTGGCATAACGTCCAGATTGGGACAGAGTGTCTTGCACTTCCATTATCTGACAGATAAGTGTCGCATACTAGCGGCAGTTTACATAAACGCCAAGTAGCTTGCCATCGAAGATCGTGCGACATTTTCGTAAAACTTCAGATCTGGTATTCAAAATCGCAGAAACTCTCGATATGTATAATTTTGTTTGATTGCGCATTTAAATCAAAATGTCATTTTAGTTTCACTTTAGTGCATTTAAGTGACTAACTTTAAATAATTATTTTCCGAACTATTTCATGTAGTCCACGCCAATAATCCTGCAAAATACAATACAAACAATTAATGTGTGTAAATAAAGGTCAAAATTTACATTAGGAATTAAAATTTTTGGGCGATAATTATAAATACACTTGAATGAAATAGTATATTTAATTTCGTCTAATTTCTCTAGCCTAGAAACAGTATTGAAAATAAAATCCCACACATAATATACAATTATATTTGAATGTGTGTAAACAACGCTTGCATAAACAATCACATACGGTCAGTACATCGCAATACATACGCTTGACTTAATTTTTCCGCGCCGCGTCCTGAATCCATCGAATTCGTAAGTTGGTTAGCTCAGTCAACTAGGATTTTTATAGGCCCTATCGGAGAACTTCTGCTGTTATTTTTCTGATGTGAAATCATTCCTTCAGCTTTAGGTCGTAGCCCTACATCTCGAAGAAGATATTCGTTTAAATGCCTCCCATTAAACGTTATCTATTTCCTACACTTTCACTTCCTCGCTTCGTGGGTCGATTACACAGACAATACTACAACAATTGGTGGAAGTTTCTTCAGATAGTCGTTTTTTAGAAAATGTGTGTAGTTACCTTCCCTCTTTATTGCATTTTTTCTCCGTATTCATAAAGCTTCATTAAATACATGTAAGTACACTCGATCGTAACGCCCTTATTTTCTTCATAATTTCAGCAGCATTCACTGTCGCATTTAATTTCAACCAAATTAGTGTCATATTTTCCACGGTGTCCATTATTTGCGAAATTTCCATGAAAATTATTTCCGAACGCACAACAGCGCTCTATGGAAGTACTGTACCTTTAATATATCAAGTTCACAAAACATTACTTGCTATATATGACATTGTGACAGATAATGGCTTTCGCCGCCAGTGTCTTTGTTTTCTTGCTTTCGAATCATAGCCGCGGTGGCCAAAATGTCAGACATTTCGCCGCCCATCAAGGTGATTCGACGGGGTTGGTCCCGGATTTTCGCAAGTGGGAATCTTGGGGTTTCTCGACGATCTCCCGTTTTCCCCGACCTTTCATTCCAACGCTGATCCATACTCACCTCATGTCCCGTCTCACCAGCGCTAAAGATCTCGATACTTAGAGCAGATCAAAATCTCTCACTCTCCCGAAACATAGCCGCGTGGATGCAGTTAAGAATTACAATGTTTTGGTAAACATTTCAGTCGTCATTTTTATAGCAACAAAGTAATTACCTTTGTGGTAGTCAGTTCCTGATTGTATACGTGCAGTGGAATTCAAAGCTTAAACTTTAGGAGGTGAGTACTTATTGAACATTAAGTTGAAAATATGCTATACGATATATGCCTAACTCAATACTAGAAGAGATCGACATTGAACAAGGAATTTAAGAAATGTGTCATTTAGTAAAGATACCCCTACGTTTTCCCAATGTTTTCGTGAGCTTCACTGAAATGTCGAAAATACGTTTTTAAATCAATTTTTCAAGAATTCTAGTCTTCCTAAATTATTTTTTAAGATGTAATAAGTCTAGGTAATTTTCTACTTGATTTTACTGTAAATAATCATATCGCGATTTGTGTGAGGCACAGCACTATCTACACACGGTATATTAAAACGAAAATAGTAAAGAGAGAAGATTTAGAAACCTAGACGCAGTTAAAACTCGAAGAAGACAACTTAATTTTACAGAAACTGTTCAAAAATTTCATTTCCTCTCATTAAAGAGACATTTTTATACATAATCTACCTAAAAAACATTAAATAGTCACCAACGAAATGAGATATGATATTAAATTATAGCGTTTTAATACTGTACACAAACATCTGAAAATTATTCAAATTGAGAAGAAATTTTGCTCCTTCAATATTTTCACAGTTACGAAGACAAATTCTTTGCTTAACAAATGTCAGACTTTATAATATGTAATATTATTTGTAAACAGTGATCTGCTTATTATAAAAAAAAAATTCAGTTTAACAGAAATATTTAAGGCAAGGTTCAGACGCACTAACCTTTTAAAAATATTTTTCACGCTCTCCAAACTGTACAAAACCCTTGCTACGAAAATATGGTACATTAACTTATTTTTCTGTTTACAACCATTCAGGGTAGTTGATGAATCACGCTCACTTTGTAACCTGAGGTTAGGATGTATTTTTCCTGTATTATATGAGCTGTATATAAATTTAAATACCTATTTTACCGCACTGTTTCGTTGTTTTTCGTATTCCTTCATGCTATACTTGTTTAGTAAATTTATGAAGGACTCACGCAACATCAAATCATATTCTAAATCGGAATCAGAACGTGTTAATTAATTATAAGCAATTTTTCGCCGTTTCTCAGTGAAACCGTTTCTATAAATTAAATACCGTCAAGCGGGGTGACTTTGTGCCATGTAGGGGTGACTTTGTGCCACCTCAATGGTTTTATTTTTAGGCTTCTTGAGTAAGAAATAAGTAACACGAGGTCAGTACTAAAAACAAAATAGTTAATTCGTCCATTGAAATTTTATAATTCTTCATTACATGGCGCCAAATTACACACTTTAATAAGTGGCATAAAGTCACCCCACTTGACGGTAAGTGAAAAGCCATTTGCAGTCAGCGAATATAATGATATCCACTTTAAGAGTAATTTCACCCTAAATAGTAATAAGGAAATATTCGCTGATAATGCTATCGGTTGATTACCTCTGATTTGATAAATTGAAAATATTTTATCCAGAATCAGTGAAAAACCACTGGTTGTCAGTAAATATTCACTCACTTCACATTAAAGTGCCTTAAACTTCGGGAATATGTCTTACAACAAGAGTTTCTGTCTAAAAGCATTTTATAAAAGTAACTTGTTAGTGACCAGCTTTGAGATGATCGATCACCAGAAACTTTAAGAACGCCTGTAATGCTTTTAACATTTTTAAGACTGTCAGAATAAAAGATAACATGTTTTCTACGTGAAAAATATTTTGGTAAATACTACGTACGCAGTGGTTTCATTGCTCGTTGTTTTATTTACATTCAAGTATATAATATTTCGTTTTGATTTAATTGTTTGTTATAACACAGCGCATTCAGTTTCATCTCGTTGTAGTTTAGGATATGTTTAGTGGTTCCATTCTTTTCGTATCGATTGGCGAGTTTTGTCTGATAACCGCCACTCTTCCTACTCGAAACCAGGAGTCAGAAGTTGATCGATACGGCGTCAGTTAAATATTCGAAGTTGAGTAAATTTGCCTCGGGTTAAATTTCGATCACCTTAAACCGCCAAATGTTGATACTATAACCGCACAGGTAACATTGACCGACTTAAGCTAATAGTTTTGGACCATTTAATGAAGAAATAAAAACGTATGGATAAATATTTAACACTGACGTTTGATCCATTCAGATTAAGTCTGTCATTACTTCACCAAATGGAACCCTGTCAATACTACCCCTGCAGTCAAAGGATCCATTTGAAATGTTATTGACCTACACAACCCTTGTGAGTTTTCGAAAGCAACATAAGTGGCTTCAGTCAGAGTCGTGCCCAGCTTGCTCCAGATGCTCGCAGCTTCACGCACCGGGCGAAATGATGCGGTGGCCGCGCCTCTGCATATGTATATGAGGGCGCAGATGTAGCGGGAGAGTTACTAGACTCGTGTGCGTGTAGAGATGGAGATGTAGGGAAGGTGTGGTCCAGCGGAAGCTGTGTCCGGCAGCTCGTAAGGGGCTAGGAGGAGCCGGGCTTAGCGGAGAGGGTATTGATTTACCGCGGTGTCTCAGACACACGGTGCGAAGAGAGGGGAGGGGTTGGGAAGGGGTGGGCCCGGGGTCACAGAGGAAAGAGAAGGGTTTTGAGAAGGGCGGTGGGGGTGGTTGCTTGGGAGATATGGCGGCCTCTTTGTGTACCGCTCCGCATCTGATATCGCCAACACGAGGCGCGTAAACGCTGATGTGAAGTTTATTTCCAATCTGGCCAAATTGTACGTGATACGTGATAAAGTTGACCCATTTAAAGACCATCACGTCCAGAATAATTATTTAAACATATTAATTATTATGATTATAGATGTTAACTTTTGAATACGGCACAATTGATGCGCTTCGATTGTTACATACATTACTGTGTTTACCTTCAAATTTGACAGAAAACTGTAAATTATCAGTAATCAATGAAGTAACAAGGGTTTCAAAACTGCTCACTTGATCTCGAACCACCTATAAACGAAAGGAAGAACAAAAATAAAAAGTAACGAAAGTAAACGACATTTTTGCGGAGATAGGCAATGAAAGAAATTTCAAGTTAGGCAAGACGATATTTTTCTCACACTTCAAGTTCAGCAGAAATAAAATTGTTGTGTGCTCCATGTTGAATGAATATAAACAAACTTGTGTGCGTTAAACAAGATGTCGCCCGAGGGTGCGAAACACCTCTTGTAAGTCAAATGAAATATTAATACAAATTATCTAGTTAGTGTAATAATTACAAAAGAACTAAGTATCGTATCAAAGTTTTGTGCATACTGTTCTTGTTTATCCCTTGCACAAGAACAGTATGCACAAAACTTTGATACGATACTTAGTTCTTTTGTAATTATTACACTAACTAGATATTTCCTTTAAAAGAGAAATTCATTTTCTGTGCAAATAGCCTCTTTTTATATTGTATGTACAATTATAAACAACTTATTATCTGACGCCATACACATTTTGTCCTTCGCCGTTTAAGGAAGTTTACGAATTAAGTATATAATTACACATAATATTTAAGAATGCATGTTCGATAACTATCCCTCTCGCAGTGCGAGATAAATGATTACCTTTTGTAAAATGTTAAAACAGATGGAACAATTTTTTTACCTTAAAATTTTTCGCACAATTTCCTATTTCTAGGATTGATTTCTTGTTTCACTTTTATTTTTGTATCATAGAAAACATAGTAAATGTGAAAAATTATGTAACACATATGTATGTGTATATAACCATTTTTAATGCACGTAAGAAACATAACAGAAGACAAACATAATACTGTATAGTCACATCTCAGCTATCCATGTCACAGGAACATTTAGTACAATTTAGAAGTAAAAGGGGGTATTCAACGAATATGTTAAGCAAGATGTCGGCCGAGGGTGCGAAACACCTCTTGTAAGTCAAATGAAATATTAATACAAAATAATTTTCTGCGTCCATAGTATTTACAAAATTATAAATTCATTGATGTTGCAAATCGTATAAAAAACACAAACTACTCTAAGTGAATATTTATTGGGAGGAAAATAATATTTATTTAAATAAATTAAAAAACTGTTTAGGACAGTGAGGGTAAAGACACTATTCAGAGCGCCGTTTACTAGTACTAGTATTATTTTAAAGTTTATGTATAAGGAAGTTAATTTCCAATAAAATTTTTGATACAGCATTTATTCTGACTAACTGAATGGTTTTGTTGGATATGTATGCCATTGATAGTAAATCTTTCTGAGTCGCAGATTAACGACAATTACGTAAGAAAAACTAAGCATGGGAAAATTATCATCCAAATAATGAAGAAACAAAGCAAGGAAACCAGAAAGGCTTCACAAAAATCATCAAAGATAATTTTTACTCTTGACATAGTATATTTAGAGAAAAAATTTATTTAAAGATATTTTCGATTAATTTTTTCAGACTTTACCACCATGCAAAAAAAAAAAAAACAATTCCGTCTGGAATCATAACTTACACTAAATGACCGTAAACTAAGACACAATTGTCATGCGGTGATTTCAAATTCAGAAACGAGCCATGAAACATTATGCGATCTATGATGTACAAAAATGGTTCCATACGTACACACTCAATATTTAAAATCGTGTAACATAAAATGACCTACGTTAAAGGAAAGATGAAACTGTTAAATAAGCAAGACATTGACTCTTAAATACAGCAGCGTAGTCCTGTCATTTTTGTAATTACTCTTATATTGAGAACAAAAGGGATTTTACTATATTGTTATTTCAATTTCTATGTAATACGCTGATATATTTATTGATTGTGTTAATGACATCGCATCTCGTTAAAAAAGAAAACACATTACCTTGATGCAACATTCTCAGGCGTACAGTAATAAACGTTCCAAAATAGTGCATTTGACATAATACAAAAAAAAATTTCACAAAAATGCAATAATGCCACATATTTCAGATGTCTATCTGGTCCAATAGCAACGTTACCTTATTATTAAAGAAAGGAATAATTCGTGAGTTCAGTGACCGACATGTTATAATCCGCTGTGCTAGCACAGTCGAGCCCGTCCATTCGTTCATTGCATGTTGTTCCAGTGAATAGCAGCTAATGGATAAATGGCTGGGCCTTTTGTATAAATAGGACAATGGATTCTAACATGCATGTCGTTGAACTCGAGAAATAATCCTTCCCTACGCATTATACGATACACACGTATATATAGGTATATTACTATCTGCACGCAGTCTAGTTCTAATAAGGTTCCTTGATAATGTACGTTAATTAATCGGGGTAAGTATTCAATTGTTTAGTATTCTTTCGCTGCTTTGTGTTCAGTACTGAGCTCACACCCAATGCTAATCACGCCAGCAGAGAAAGACTTTAAATTCCGCGGGTGCTCATTGCTCAGGTGTGACACCCACTGATTCAAGAACCCTCTATAACATACAGCAGTAACAATCTGTTTTTCGATTTTATAGGGATTTCCGGAACAACTTCAGACGATTGATAGGATAGTTTCTTGGGATAGGCCTTAACACAGGATAAACGAAGTACACGAAAAAAGTAAAGTCAACAATGTATGAAGTATATGTGTACCAAGTTTGCTGGAATTCTGAAAAATATTTCATAAGATGTATGATACTAAGCTAAAAATATAAAAAAAAGGCCGCGATTTTGAAAATATTCACACAAGATTAACGAAATGCACAATATTTAAGTCAACTTTGTATGTTGTATATGTGTACCAATTTGGTGAAATTCTGAAAAATATTTCCTAAGGTATGTGATACTATGCTAAAAATATAAAAATGGCGTCAATTTTGAAAATATATAAACAGAATGAATGAAATACACAAAATCAAGTCAACTCTGTATTTTATATATGTGTACCAAGTTAGGTGAAACTCTAAAGTATGGTTCCTTAGATATCTAACTTGATTGAAAAGTGTTAAAAAGGCCGACATTTTGTAAGTATGTACATTGCGTAAACGAAATATAAAAAAGTTTAGTCATACTACAAGGAACTATTTGTTTACAAAGTTTGATGAATTTCGGTCCACTAGTTCAAACGTTTTTAAGGGGGACAAAAAATCACACACGGTCACATCTACACAAACACACAGATCACACACACACACAGACAGAAAGTTGAACTCATAGGCCTACTTTTACCTTCCGAAAGTAGGCTAAAAACATTGTGTACGAGGAAGTATTGTAATACAACATTTTTCACAGCATGCTTTCACGGTAAATAACAAATACAGACGCTAAAATAAATTGATTTTATGAAAATTTTTATAACTTGCATTTAAATAAAAATTTTATTTTAAACTTGGAACTATCGTAAAAAATCTTAATATTTCAAAATGTTATGTTATAAAAATATAATTCCGCGCCTACGAAGGCTCGGGCAAGGTAAAAACGTTCAAATTCTAATGTTTGTACGCATGGAACGGTCATTTCTTTTTAATTTTCTTGTTCATTACTTCTATCATCCCACAAAACCATAACATGTTATCCAAATATATTTCATAAACACGAATAGCTGTCTGTTCGTATTCTATGCGTTCCTATACCAATCTCACAATTGCGCTAAAACTTTGGAGAGTTGTGCGTGCACTCGCGAAGGATTCTGCCATTCGGAAAACAGCATTTTGCGAGTGACATGCAAAAAAACAGGGAACTGAGGCCGAACAGAGTATCCAAAAATGTATTCTACGTTTATTGCACCTAACATACAAAACAAACCTGGATGCGGAGCGCAAGAAGGGACATTATCAGTGCTGTGTTATCTCATTGTTGGTGTAAAATGTCATCGTAAAACATTTTGCCTGTTACCTTTTTCATCTCCAATGTAGCCCATGATTCCTGAGGTATGTTTATCATGCGTTTGCTCAATATGAACACACACACACACGTAAAACTTGTTTAGGTAATGTCAGTTTCTGTAATAGGAGGTTCAGAATAGAGTGATCACACAAAATAGCCCTGCTAAAGTTATATTTGCAGCCGATTAGTATATTTTCGCGTGTAACGACCAATGAAGGGAAAAGTCTAACCTCTCTGGACACATCACTTGATGTTTTCGCGGGTATTGTGTAGTCGGTATGAACTTTTAAGTTTCATACAGAAAAGTTGATTAACTATATAATATGCGTTAATGTCGAGTTCAATTGATTTTATTTCAGTATTGTTGTATTTTAGTAGGAAAAGACACGGAATAGTATTCGGTACATCGCTGCCAACCATACAAGCAGTGAGGGAACAATTTTTAAAGTTGGAAAAAATGCAATAACAACTAGTGATATTTTTTAATGTTAAATTTTTAGTGCTCACATTATCCCGAATGATCTTTAACAGAAATTTCAGTTTTTCGGGGTTCGTTTAATTAAACAGGATCTGTTTTGTAGTACGAACATTTTTAACAAATAAAATTGAATAGTACGATATATTCACTGAATTTTATTGTGATTTTATGGCGAATGTTTTAGAAATCTTGGCGCTCCAGTAGTATGGTTCGACATCTTGTAGACAGCGAGGTTACTAAGGACAGAAGCATTTATTCAGACAGTCAGGAAGATTAAAAATCATCAGCCCGAATTTCTCAGCTTTCGAGAGAATTATTTTTTTATACCTTTCCGAAAGCCTGTATCACAAAAATGCTCTTGAACTTACTTGTGAATTGATTTCACTAAGCAATGAAATTTTTCGAGAGCAGATATATAAAGATTGTAGCTAACTGATAAATTACAAGGAATAAGCTACCATCATAATATACTTTATGTCTAAAAATCAGAGTATATACTAAGATATTTTACGATATCGGCTCTCGTTAATGCTGTAAAGAATAATTGTCGACATTACTGTGATTCGGGGGCCCAAGCGCTAAAACGTTGCAGTTATAATCGTTAGTAAACACCAAAATGTATATTTCTAATATTTTTATTGATTAATTATTATTTTTAGATGAAATGTGAACGTGAATGTCGGCGCCATTTCAGGATTTCCAAAGAGAGGTGCAAGCGATTGAGTACCGTAAAATGGGGTGACTTGGGACATATTTGTACCGTATTTATTTTCTATGTGTGTAAACTGGGAGTGATTACTAATTTTATTTCATGTCGACATTCATAATTTGTTGTATATATCTCCAGTAAATTTATTTTCTAAGTGTTGACATATATTAGGAAAGAAATTTCCCAAGTCTCCCCATTTTACGGTAGCGATTATTTTCATCTTCGGTGCTTTGTGGGCATCCAATGAACAAAGGATTTTGCTACCATATTGTTAGAAGAAGGACATGAAAGAAAGGACTGGATTGTGTACGGCATCTGGAGGTGAAGACAAAGAAGCAGGACTCGGTGTGGTGTCCAGTTCACGTCCTGACCGAGCGTTGGCGACCCCATCTCTCCCTTCAGATCCATACCCTCTACGTCGGGCAGAGTTTTTAATCTGGCCGGCGTCCGAGAGGAAACACGACTCCTTGGAGGACCTAGATGGCAGTCCAGGCGAGGAGAGTGGTTCGACGGAACACGAACTGTGGTAGCCGACGCCTCAGCTAAGCCAGTCTGTAAGGCGAGAGGATCTCCTGTGCTTCGAGACGGACCTAAACGCTTTCTCGGGGTTTGCAGCTCCAGTACGCGCAGCAATCTTGTCGGCATCTAAGGAAAAAAAAGGTAGTTCACGCAGTTAAGACCGCGGTATACCATAATTTTCATCAACATTTTTATATTTTTCATTAACACCAGATATTTTTTTTTCTTATTTTAGACACAAAATTTGACTAAATTTGACTATTGTGATATTTTTTTATCACTCATAGTTTTCGCGTAATGGCTTATTAAAGTCATATTTTGCATGTTTCCGTTTTAACGATCACACGAAAACCAATTGATATATCAAACTGAAAAAAAAAATCACAGTGGATAAAGACATTGCAGGCTACAATGCCATGCTCATAAAAATAAAGAAAAATAATTATTTGTATTTAAAAAAAATTCCGAAACTGAAAGTAAAAATTTAAAAAATTCAATAATTTTTTTTTAAGTACAAATGATTTTTATTATTTATTTCTAAGAGCATGACATTGTAGCCTGTAATGTCTTCATCCACTGTGATTTTTTGAGTTTGGTATATCAATTGGTTTTCGTGTGGTCGTTAAAACGGAAACATGCAAAATATGACTTTAATAAGCCATTACGCAAAAACTATGAGTGATAAAAAAATTTCATAAGAGCCAAATTTAGTCACATTTTGTGTCTAAAATAAGAAAAAATATCTGGTACTAATAAAAAATATAAAAATATTGATGAAAATTGCGGTAGACCGCGCCCTTAAGGGGTATGGAAAGGTAAGATGTCGAGCGAACGACTGGAACATTCAGTCATCAATAACATCTAAAGTACTTGTCATAATTCGATGTGATTTTATCGCCTATTGGATAGTCTATTAGCGGATGTTTATTTATATAGCACAGGGTGGTAGTATGTTTTGCTTTCGAGTATAAATTCAAAAACTGTATTTAGCAAAATAAGGTTTTAAAACCATAACATCTATAAAATGGAAAACAGTAATGTTTCGTATTATAATATCTAGAACTTTGTAATGATCTATTTTCAAAAATATTCACCCATTGATTTTAAAAGAATCTTACTCTATGAAAACCTCTGCGCGATAGGTTTGCGGCTCCCTATAGATGGTTCGGGATAAAGTGAACACTTTTAAAATAATAGTTTATTTTTCTTTCGGATAATTTCTACTTTCCTGCCACTTTTTAATGTAAACAAAGCTACCTATGTAGCTATCAAAGTTCTGAGATTGTACTGAACTCAAAAGTTAATGTCTGAGCATAAAATCAATATTTTTCAATAATTACTCACGATAAGGTTATCTTATAACGGTTGGTATTTTCCCACAAACAGCAGTGTGAAAACTAATTTTAAACTGATTTGGGGGTCTCTTAATAGTCATCAAAATGTAATAGTCGGAACATACATCACATTTCAAGCCCCGGTGGAGAGGCTCTGTATATTTAATAAGTAAAGCTTTTAAATGTTAATATTTAGAGTAGTTTTGTTTCTTCCTTAGGGTAATTATTTAGTTAAATCTCTAGTACTATGGTAGATTAAATTATTACTGCACAGTATTTATTTAATAAGAGCTAATTATTAGTTTTGCTTTTTGTGTCGTGCACCAACAACTCGTAATATTAGCTTAAAATAAAGTTGGTCGCTAAATGTTTAAACTGGCCATTTTCACACTCACGATTCCGATTTTGCTAGTGTTTACCGCTCATGCCTTTATCTCCATGCCTTAGTCTTAAATAATGGTATAAGGCTGTAGATTTCCATATTGTCGTATGATATTAAGCTTAGGTACACTGTAAATGTCCAGTATAATTGTCCATTGCATTTGACAAGACCCAGAGCTCTCATCAACAACAACGTACACACAAAAGCCTCATTTAGGAGGGGGCAAACGCTTCCCCCTGGATTTAGAAGCAAAGTGCGTAAATTTTTTTTGTGTATTTTTTATTTTAATATTACTTACGCAAGCACATAAAACTTAAGTTTTATTATTAAAGTTTCTAATTTAACACATACCTGCGTAACAAAAAAGGTCCTCTTGCTGCAACCGTATAGGACTTGCCGTTTATGCTCAAAACACACTTGAATAATTCGCGCAGATATACAGTCTCCAGAGCATAGGCAATCCGGCGAACATCCATGTGAAATGTTCAGCGTACAGACAATGGTGGACATTCACTCTAAAACAACAAGTACGACACTGTTAAAGTCGCAGATCAGTTTGTTTACTAGAATTCTGCTTACATATCGTAGCAATTGTGTACGGAAATGGTAGGTCCGATGCAGCTGAAACATTGTTATAGGCAGTTCGGAATAAAGTGAGCACTCGATAAAGCCCTGCTAAAGATCTATTTTCAGCCAGTTCGTATCTTTCCGCGTGTAACGGCTAACGACGGGAAATGCCTAACCTCTTGGGACACGTCACTTTATGTTTGCGCATGTAAGATAAATTTTTCAGTCGATAGCACGGTCGTAGAAGAACAGGTCTGGACACTCGCCTGGATATTTGACCCCCTTGTTGTTTGGCTGTAGTTCACCAAGTTACCGAGAATATTGTGTTTTATTGGCGCTGATGTTACGGCGGTCGGACTAAACTCCGCCCACTTCCTCCCCACTAAAATAAACAATTTATCAAAACGTATTTTTTATACATTTTTAGAAAAGGCTCCAGCAATCTTTATTTACTTTATAAATTTAACAATGGAAAAAAGTGGAAGACGTTTGCGTCCGACCGCCCGGAAAACAGCGCCAAAAAGTACGACATTCTCGGTAACTTGACGAACTACAGCGAAACAACAAGGGGGTCAAGCAAACTACATTGTTAGATAGGCGAGTGTCCAGACCTGTTCTTCTACGACCGTGGTCGATAGGTACCTATATAGTTTGATAAAAATTAAGTTTATTAATTATATAAAATACAATTATATCGCTGTCGGTTGATTTTGTTTCAGTATTGTTGTATTTAAATACGAATAAACATGGAACTATGTTGTGTTATTTCGTTGCCAACCATACAAGCAGTAAGGTGACTATCGGTAATGTTGAATTATATGTAGTAACAGCTAGTGATATTTTTCAAAGGTTAAATATTTAGTGTTCACTTTATTCCGAACGGCCTATAGTAACATTTCGTTAGTAATTTAATTGTTTGCCAATTATTTAAACGATTTCCTGTGCACCGTCCACAGGAAAATAGAGGTCAAAGTGTAATAAGTCACCAACTTTTTTTGTTATTGGAGATAGAAGATGGTACCAGCGGACGAAAGAAAGAGATAAAAACTACAATAATTATGCCACACTCGAAGGGTTCCGCGACACGCAGTCATTTTTGCGGAAGGTAGAACATAGAAAATTATCGCCGTCTTGGATAATGGAGTTTTGCTTTCATAAAAACACTTTGAATTACATATTATGCTGTATTAAAATAAAGAATAATTAAATTATTGCGTGATGGCAGGTAGATTGTTTAAAAGAGTGCGTGGTAGATAAATAAACGTTGAAAACATCAATTTATATCTCCGATTTATTCGAAGCCAATATGGACAAAATACTCCATGACAATCCTAGATAATGGTATTTGCCAACGTTGTGAGTAAACATTTATCCAAAATTACGTATTTATTACACGTTATCTCTTGCACAGCAGTTAAATGCACGAGGTTCCGGAGTCAGAGAATGTACCTCAAATGTTAGTAACACTGAAAACAATTTTGTTTAAAACGTTGGATAAAACTATTGTCTAGAATTGCTATTGTTTAATTTTCGCAAATTGGCTTCAAGAAACCTACAGTTATAGATTATTACTTTTAGCGTTGCATTGTGTACCACGCCCTCTTACGATTGCCCATGTTTCAAGGATTCGTAAAAGGGGGGGGGGGGCAAGTAAGCTCCCCCCGACCCACTTATATTGTTGCGTCCCTGTTGTGAAATTATTAATTAAGTAAATAAGTTAAGATTAGCAGACCTAGCCGCGACTTTATGAATCAGATTTTCCACTGCAAAGTATTTTACAAAAAGAACAGAGAATTCTTACTGCCTAGTGATGCAAAGTTTTTAAAAAGGAAATGGTACATTTTGTACAAGTATCTGTTCCAAACTGCTGTAAATTATAACAAAAAATGAACTTTTTTTGCCGTCAGGCTGTAGCAGAATTGTATAGATTTGTACAGAAATTATGCATGTTACATGGCACTTCATCTTCAAAATAAAGAGAGACGTAAATTTTGAATTTTTTCAAAATGCAGAATATTCCTGTTAAAAGTCTTGCAGGTTTCAAGAATACACGTTAACTTTTTCAACATGAATTTCGCGTACCTTTCAATCAATTGTTTTGTCAGTACGTAACATTATCATTGAGAAAAATTTATAAAGTCAAATAAAAAAGATTTGTTTAGAAGAAAAATTATTATATGATTGTGTTTTTTTATGTACTGTATTTTGAAACATAATATTTTGGACACGTTAATGTTCAACACTGCGCTATTTAATTAATTAACTAGTTTGAGTATATATTACTAAGAATCGGTGTAAATTTTATCACTAGTACTCAGTATGATGTAAAAATAAATGTCGTGAAACATCGCCAATAAACTTAGATTTTAATGTTATGTGTAATACATAAAAATGTATTCGAAAGGGAAAAAAAAGTTAATCGTTAATCTAGCTCTCCATATTATGTACGAGAATTTTTGAGGAAACATTGCTTACGTCATAATTTTTTAAAGTAATAACATTTCCCATATGTAGATTATAAGCAGTTTTTGCTATTCTGGGTTCCAGTACATAAAACAAAAAATAAAACATGTACGGACGTTTTTTCTGTGTTAAAAGAAAAAATAGTAATTACAGTATTAAACTATTGTAGATGAAAGTAGGCATGCAAAGAACAAATTTTTCAACTGTACGAGCTTCCATAGGTCTCAAGAAACTATTATAAATGCCAGACATTTTGTGCATTTAATTGGACTGTAATTTGTAATGTAACTTACGTGAATTTTGTGACGTAGCTCATTGTATTTCATACTGTAGAACAAAATGTTTTGCTATCACTTTTATTGCATATATTAAACGCAAAATCATAGATAATAAAAAATTACGTATTTTTTGAGTAACATATGAAGTGTCCTAGACCAGTTTTACTGTTTTGAACTTCGTGACACGTTGTACTTTTGTAAATGCTATGTCCCACTGTTGTCTTAATTTAAGTTTATACCAGTACAAAATACGGATGCCTTGTCCGTTAAAAAATTTAATATGTTGGCATAGTTTAACAAACAGTGCTATTCTTTGCAGTGTCATTTTAAAACTTATTTTCTGGATACTTAATTTCATGTAGTACATTTCTATTAAACTTGTTACAAGTATACGTAAATAATGAAGTAAAAAAATAAACGTCTGGTTTCGACCTAAGCTTACCATATTTTCCACAAAGAAAAGAAACACGTCGTGTATTTTATTTAAGTGGCGAATACACTGAAACCTGTGTGAAAATGTAATTTTGTTGTTAGTTTCAATTATTTTCATTGTTGAAGTTGCAGAACAAATATAAAACATGCTGAACAATTCATGAGACTATATTAAATTTAGGTCATCAAATCATAATAGTTGATACATTTAACCTGAGTAGTTCTCCTACAAAATACTTTAATTAATCAAGCTGTCAGTAAAAGCACATAAATTGTAAACATATGTTCTTAATTAATGATTTAGTGTTTTCACAACATTAAAACAATTTGTAACAAATGTATAGTTATTAATATCATCACTATCAGTTTTGTGTGGTTGAAGCGAGGGTGAAGCTATAGTTCGATCACTGATCTAGACCGCGAGCATCTGAAATATTTTCCCTACCTGCCGCCAAAATAACTGCGTGTCGCAGATCTTTTCGAGTGAGACATAAGTATATAATCTTATGGACACAAAAATTAAATTTAGAGTTTTACCTTTCTTTCGTCAGCTGATATCTCCCCTCTATCTCCAATAGCAAAATCGTTTGTCGCTTACTTTATTTTGCCCCACATTTTTTTCTAACGGACAGAGCACAGGATATTGTTTAGTATTTTTTACATAATGGAGAAAGAAAGTCTTTAATATTTGCCTGATTATTCCTAATTTTTTTTTTGGCGCTAAATGCAGCCAGGCAAAGCAAGCTCCCTGAACATTGTAATTTTCAAATTATTCAGCTTTAAAAAATGACATATTTTCAAACGCCTTGAACATTGAAAACGCGTTCTTTTTGGCTAACACATTTATGACGTAGCCTTCCTTGTTTTTATTAGCCGCCGTCCACCAGGCACTATCATGTGTACTGGAATTTTTCAGCGACTTAAAAAAAAAAAAAAAAAAAAAAAAAAAACTGATAAAATTTAACAAATCGAGTTACGTAAGAGTTAGTTCGGGAAATTCGCCCGTTGCAAAGGTATGCGTGGTTGTATATTTGGTAGTTAACAACGTACATTTCACTGGTGTTAATTTTAAAGGAGTGAAGACAGCAAGACAGCAAGGTGTTAAGTAACGCTCACACAATGCGACGTTTTAGTT
>PNEQ01088756.1:0-33126 GCA_003012365.1 Medauroidea extradentata | reverse complement strand
GAGCCGGTGGGTGGAGGCGTTCCCGGTCAGTAACGTAAGAGCGAGCACGATCAGTACGCTACTAGAGAGAGAGTGCTTCTCTAGGTGGGGCTACCCCAGGACAGTCCTGACAGACAACGGGAGGCAGTTTGTGGGGCGGACATGGAGGCAGTGGTGCTGGAACCTACAGATCCAACCCCGCACCACGTCGGTATATCACACGCGGGCCAACCCAGTGGAGCGGAGAAACCAGGAGTTGAAGAAACAGCTGCGACTGACCCTGCAGGAAGACCACCAGCAGTGGGACACCCTCATCGCGAAGGCCCTCTTCTGTTTACGACGTCGGACGAACGAGGCGACGGGGCCGACGCCGGCAGAAATGGTGATGGGTAAACAACTGGCCCGGCCGGGTAAACCAGAGGCGGAAGGAGGAGGGGAGCGCACGAGAGAAGGAGAAGCACAACGAAGAACGGAGAGGGTGGAGGAAGCACGCAGAGCACAGGAGGAGTACGCGCGCCGGATCACGCCCCAGTCTACGCGCCCCCCACGACAGCTGGAAGTAGGTGACCCGGTGTACATAAGAAACCACCCCCTATCGGCGGCGGGACAATAATTCTGCGCAGGATTGGCACCACGCTGGACAGGCCCAGCGACCATCACACGGAGAGCAGAGCACATGTGCTATCTCGTGAGAGACCAGAGGGGGAGGACCACGAAGGTACACAGGGACGATTTGCGCACGGCGCACATCAGAACAGTAGAAGAAGGCGAGGGAGAGAGACCGGAAGAACCAAGGCACGAGGCCGAGGAGGACGCCGCAGGAGAGCCGGCAGCTGCCCCGGAAGAAGACGACGGGGGTGACGTAGCCACACCCCCCTCACCGGAGCCTTGGAGGGGGTGGCCGGAGCCAGACCCGGAGCCTATCGTGACAGAGCCGGAGGAACCGCCGCACACACCACCATCCCCGGGGGAATGGCGGGGATGGGGCCCAGAGTTCTCCCTGCACGACGCTACCTTCAGAGTGACGGTAGAGGAACCGCAGGAAGACCGCCGTAGGCGGCGGGGACGGGCCTCTCGCTCGCACCTCGCCCGCCCCGGCAGCCAACACGACGGCGGAGGGCCCCCCTCCCCGCACACACCGAGACGTAGTACTATCAGGGAAGAACCGAGACAGCTGAGACCGGAGAGGGGAGGGGCTGACACCCCCCTTCCGCCCAGGGAGAGCGACACAGCAGGGCAGACCGCCCGCGCCCAGTATGACCTCAGTAGACACGTCCCGACGAGGCGGTACCAGTGTTGTTCGACGCCCTAAAGAGTGGTGGACACGGGTTCGCGGACAGGTTTGGTCTTCGGAAGGGGGGGGGGGCGTTTGACGTCGTACCTCCTTAAGCCCGAGACCAAACCCTTAACCGCGAACACGTGTCATGAGATAGGGAAGGGGGGGGGGAGCGTGATGTTTAGTAAACAAACCAGCATGTGACTAGCGTGGTTAACTTAAATTTAAATAATAACAACAACAATTCAGAGACGGAGAATGAGACTGATATAGATGATAAACATAGTGTAATTATTGGTACTTAATAATAAGAAGGGTAAATGTAATTTTGCAGTGCGGCCATGAGCGATGCTAGCGCTGCCGGCACGCATCACGTGCGGCCAGCGCGCACATCTCTCGCCCCAGTTGTTCTCGAGCGTGCAGTGCGTCCGGTTGTGTTTCTGCGAGGAAGGCTTCATCTTTGTCTCTAACTGATCATCGTTCATGCTGTTTTATTATTTAATTAACCGAAACCTTTTGTAGTCTTCACCTTCCTCGCACACACCGTCTCTACGTGATCAGCAGTGTGTTTGTTGTGATCCGTAGATTTTAACTTAACATTTTCGCCGCCCACAGAGGCATTTGGTAGCGTGACCACGTGGGTCGTGGTCACTTCAATTCTTATACATTTCCAGACCTTTTTAAGTAATTACTGTATCAAAGTGTGAGTAGGAGAGAGCTGGGGAAGAGTTACGGCCAAAGGGTCAGTGGTGTAAGGCTAATGTAACCTGAGCACGTGGTCGATTAAAAGTGGGAAACGTAAGACCTCTCGTATTTATTTCGAGTCATAGTTAGCTTCCTATTGCAGAGTGCACGGCGTGCTCCTGGCCTACATGGAGCGGAAGATCAACGGTCGCAGCGACACCAGCCTGAGGGGAGCTTCACGGGCCCTAGACGCCCTGAGAGACCTCGTGCCTCCCCGACTCGGCCGGGGCAATAGCTGAGTGGCGCCCACTTCCTTAACATCTACGTAAATTACTGCCCCTCAGGGAACACACGGTGTCACGTTTATAATATCAATTTCTTAAGTTAAATTATAAATTTAATCAGCATTAAAACTTTAATTTATTGCACCTTGTACCAATATTCTATGGATAGTTTAAGATATCTTCGATTCTAACCATTATCGAAAAATATAACCGTACATGATAGCGAAATTTCTGCTGTCGTCTGTTATATACAGTGGTACATTACTTTGTTCATTAAATGGAAGTAATAAAGTACAAATAATGTATTAATTAAGTAAGAATTCGCATAATACTGAAAGAATAACATCACACCACCAAACTATTGGCTGACAAATCTCACAGAGCATGAAAACGTTTTCAATAAATCCAGAATAAAAAAATTGCTATCTTATTATCTATTGGTTTATGTTTCAGAGCAGTGTTTATATACAAAGTAATTGTAAAAATATATGCACACATAATATTTCTGAAGCAGTAAACACAAACTTACAGTGTGAATCAACATTTATCTTCGCACCATCAGCAACGTGTACTGAATTGCATGGCTACTTCTTGGAGGGTACACACTCAGTTATTGTAAGTTATCGTTGGGTATTCCATTCACCAAGTTTGTGAATAAAAGTCAAGTTTATTTTTACTGTAAACTCAATATAATCAAAACACATCCACATGTCAGAGTTTCGAATAGTTTAATTACCACGTACACATAAACCTAAAGAATATTAGGGAATTTCGAAGTTGAACGCCTAATAACGCTAAAATAGACAAAACTGGATTTAAAATCTTAACTTTCTTATATGCGCGTTGGTAGTGACGGGTTTTTGTTCTTTGATGTATAGTTAATACCGACGTCTAAAAAGGAATTTCCAGACTTATCAAAATGTAATTAAAACGTTTATAAAATGTTGCAATTAACTTTTATGAGAAATCTCGATATCCTAAAGTCGTATGGATATCGATGGATTATTTTATTCTAATTTTTTTATGTGTGGTAACCAATGGTTAAAATATTGGTTCCAAGTTTCGTTTAGTAAAAATATTCTTTTATGTTGGTGAAAGGATAAAAAAGGGATTATATATAATTGCAGGCCATACAAAGTGTTACATCATATTAGGAAATACAAGGATAAAGGAATAACAGTCGTTAAACAATTGCAGTAACTATCCTTTAGACACAATCTGCATTGCAAACGACAAAAATTTAATGATTTGAAACTGACTTACGAAAATTGCTTCACAAGTTAACATAAACATGCTTTAAACCTGCTGATAATGAACTTACAATGTTTTGAGGGTTTTGGTCATCAAGTATGATTCTGTGTACACGGTTTTCTATTTTGAACAAAAAAAAATATAGACAAGAATGAACCTACATCAGATGTCTTAAATAAACCTTCGTTGTGTTAATATATCGCTAAAATAAATTAACTTTAAGTTAATATAAGACAAATTTACAAATTAAGTTGTGTACTACCAATTTATTATTAAACTGTACTGCAAAGTTTATTTTATTTAATGATTGCTATTCATACTCCTGGAATTACGTTTTCAATAAGACAATTTCTTATAACGATTTATTCACGAGGAGTTACTACCACACACTGAACTTACACCTTACATAATTTGGAGTAAAAAAAATTGTATACATGTAGGTTTGTTTAAATGATAATCGGTAGTTGCGCACATTTCACACTGGATGCCATGAATAATCTGGGAAACAGCCGTAATGCTTGGCAATTGTGATGCACAGCTGTAAGCAATCCTGGTCTGGTAATATATCACAGTTTTTACTTTTCAAAGTGTTATTATATTAATCATGTTTCAAACGTTTCTTATTACTCTGCAAATATTAATAACATACATATTACCAAATTATGTAAACATCTTTTGCTCCATATGCTATCAGAAAACCGAAAGCCCTATGTAAAGCGTTATTCCCTTGTAGTGAGTGTGCGAAGTAAGAAAATGACATATTTTTATCTATCTACAAAATTGTTGAACATTCATTTGATAATCCTCAAATTTATGCCAATTTTTTACATGAATCCCATTCGCCCAAGCTTTGTGTGTAAAGCTACTTCATCTAGCGTCACACTGTTGCCTCTTCTAATACTTTTACCAGTTACATTCATAAGTAAGCTTTATTTAAAAAATATATTGACATTAATTTGATGAAGTGAAAACAGCGTGTATATAAACATACTAATTGGAGCCCGTGATGTCGTTCACGAGGTTTTCAATGTAATGCGATAGAATTTTTGGAACAAAAAAAAAAATAAAAAATATGTTCACAGCCATTAATGACAGTTGTATAGACAATTTAAGAAGGAAAATAGTTTCACTAAATTTTTGGTACCCCTTTCTGCCCCTTTAAACTGTTTTGCCTCTCACCATACCTTAAGCATATGTTTTGTAGTAACTTTCGCGGTTTCACGCATACACCTCAGCAACGTGTACCCTGTTTAGAACTCCCTATGCCCCCCCTTAAACTATTATTTTTGGCAGAAACTTTTCGACAAATTTGATTTTTTCACAAAATTTATTGTACACCATTCTCTCCTTCTATTTTGTTTAGCTCAACCCCCCTTCAAACAAAAAACTTTTTTTTTGTGAATCTTCCGAGCGGGGACGCATACGTCACCAAACTTTATCGCATTCGTGTGAAAGTTATAGGACGGCGTAGAAGAAGAATAAACAAACATTCATTTTTATAATATTGACTATCAGATCGCCTGTGGCATTGTCTTTATGTATTACCCATAACTGCGAATATCTACTTCAGTTAAAGGACCTCTTCGTACACCACATTAGTAGCTTGGCCATCAAGTGTTCGGATATCAAGCCACAGGTTTAGCCAACTCTATAGCAGGCTACGTATCTGTGGCTGTCCATGTGAAACACTGACATTAATCTATCCCTGCCACTCTTAACGACTACCCCGAGCATTATTTATAGTAATAGCAAAACATACATTGAAGATGAGAGACTATTAGAACAATATAGTAATAAACATGGTATGCCTACTTGTTTACCTCGACAGTGTGAGAGCACGTACATATAGTTGGAATTTCATTAAAACTAAAACATAAAGTAACTTGGATCATAAATGTTGTACAACAATAGGTAACGACATAACTGCAGAATGTAAACTTCTCTCTAATTATGTTTCTCAGTGGCTGTATTTGGTTTTTCGGATCGTTCGCTTTGAAATGTTCATCAAAGTTTACGTTTCTCCTCTGGTAATTTAGAGTTATTTTATCAGTATACTAACTATTGTTCGTTTTTGTGGCGAGAATATAACTGAAGCAAGTAACATCTCGATATCTCAACTGGTTAGGTATACATAACTGGATATCAACTAAAAGTAAATTTTATGTCTTTTGACACAGTTATTCGTAGAATTTCTCAAAATTGTACGATCACATGTTAAACATTTGTATAAGTATCCAACTGTGGCGAAATGCATGACGGACGAAACCCCACTGAGTAAAAGCTGAATCTACGATTCATTTAAAAACTTTTTCATCCTTTCACAGCCCTAAGAGTTCGAGTTTATAAATATGTTGACGGGCATTTACGCATTCATCATCATGAAGCGAAAAGCAACTCTATATCTCGACTGGTATGATAGCTATCAAGAGTTTATCTTACAGATGTCCATTCATGTCTTTTCACCCCCATGATGGTGTTCATATGGCAAAAACATACAATGTTAAATTTGTAGTATTAATTTTTTAGACGTTACTTGTGACTACGTTTTACATTCGTAAAATTTTTTAGCTCCCACAGTCTTTCCATAGTGGCATATCAAAGTCAAGTTTTGCAAGTAACGGGAACATACAAAAAACAAAAACGAACTGCAGCTGACTTACTCGAATGAAAAAAATTTACATTGAAATTAGATACTATGTACCATATCAACTGGTTTTTGTTATCAGCCTATTCCCGTAACTTGCAAATTTTGACACTGACACGCCGCTATGGGAAGACTACGAGAGTTAAAAACTTTTCAGAAGTAGAAAATGTAGTCACAAGTAACGTCTATGAAACTACCACTATGTCGAAGAAATATAAAATTATGTAATTTTACCATGTGAATGCACTTATGGACCCAATTTTGGGATAACCCTTTAATTACAGGAAAAGCAATTTTACGGGTGTCACCTTGAAGTGGAAACCATTACATTAGCCTGTTGGGTTCGCGATCTATCAGCGTTTAGTTGAAAACCCATTTCACCACGTTTCATCACTTTTTACCCCTTCAGATATCGAATTTCGAAAAATCAATAAATTACAGTTTAGGAATTTAAGATATATCGGTCGGTTTGATAGGTATACTGGAATAATCGAAAACACAATTTACATCTTTTCACCCTTTAACTATCGAATTTTGAAACGTCTTGAAGCCCTATCTTAAAAAATTGTACATGTATTAACTTGAAGTAAAATTTACGAAGATAGCCAATTGGGTTCGATCAGTATAAATGATTAATAAAATAAACGCAATTCCGCGCTTTTTTTACTCCTTGGGAGTCGAATTTCGAAAAATCCTGAACATAATTTTTAGATATTTACAGAAGTATAATTTTGAAGCGAAAATCAACTGTGTATTCCGTAGGGTTTGATAGCTATCGATAAATAATCGAAGACACATTCCAGGTCTTTTCACCCCTTTAAAGGACGAATTTCGAATAATCCTGAAATTGGCTAGTGGGCATTTTATGAGTGGCCCTTTGAGGTCAAATTTACGACTACAGACCTACCTCCACGAGCTATGTCTACATTTTTTGAAAACGTATTTCATCTCTTATCACCCCTTTAATGGTCGAATTTATAAAAAATCCCTTCTTAGTGTTCGTCTACCACTTGAGGGGAATCCACACAACAAATTTCACATTTATATTTCTAGTGGTTAGGACTGCATCTTGATATGTCAGTCAGTCAGTGAACTCTTTAACATAAAATATTAATTACTGTGTGAAAGTTATTAAGAGGCAGATCGAAGATGTAATTTCTCAACGGACGATTTGAATGAAACGGTTTGTTGTTAAATTTTTTCTAAATTTGACAGTACTATGTTTGTAGAAGTCTGACCGATATTCAAACTAAAAATTTATGTAAACGAATTATGTGACATGCGTCATCCTAACTAAACATACTGCAGTTTAGTTTACATATGTTGATTTGCAACATTAAGCTATACAATGAATAATAATATATCAAATAGGTTATTTTATATTTTAAAATTTTTTTTCCAAGAATTATACAGCAATTCCGGCATGCACTAGTAATTGCAGTTGCTTCTAGTACATATTTTATGTTTGTCGATGTTTTGATGTTTCCCAAAGCTAAGGGAGCTAGTTACGGTATCGTACTATTTTAAATTACTCATTCGTAACCAATAGTAGTAATCAGTTTCTAATTTGTAAAGCTATCTTAATTTTTTTTCGTTTCGGAGCTGAAATTTTGTATTTTTGCTAACTTTATTTCATTTAATATGGTTAGAGGAACAAAGTAGGCTAATTATCTTATTCTTCCAGTTATGTAACATGTTTCCTTTGCATTATTATATCCGCCAATTGACAGTTTACAGGACCGAAAGAATTGCTGGCGCGTAACAGCAAAAATTTTAAATGCTCTAATTAGCAACTAACAGTTCGTCAAAAGGATTATTATTTTCCTTTCTGTAATAATTATTTCGCAATTTTGTCAACTTCGAAAAGTTTTTTGGTATCAATATACAGCATTGTTTTATAAAGGCCTAAACCTAATACTATTACAAAGTATTATTGTTAAAAATGACAAAATTACTACTTTTAATGTATGAAACAGCCACTGCTGAATATTTTATGTCGATTTTATTTGGATATAGAATATTCTGGTTGAATAAATTTGAAATTAGTAATTTAAAAAATTCCCATAGTACTACAATACAGTCCATTTTATTCAGTATAGCTTATTTTGACTATAAAGCATCATTTTACAGATGCATACATGATCTTAAGTTATTGATGAAGATAATGTTTTTAGGAAATACAGTACAAGCTCTTTTGCTACCACCAGAGCCATCTACTGAGAACCACGAGCACTAAAGGTAAGGATTCACGAACATACCCAAAGGAAAAAGGTTCCAATTTTAAATTTACAGCGAATCATTTCGCACCGTCAGTAGCCCTAAAGTCAGTAGCCCTAAAGTCACTAGCCCTAAAGTCACTAGCCCTAAAGTCACTAGCCCTAAAGTCACTAGCCCTAAAGTCACTAGCTCTAAAGTCAGTAGCCCTAAAGTCACTAGCCCTAAAGTCACTAGCCCTAAAGTCAGTAACCTTAAAGTCATTTGCCCTAAAGTCAGTAGCCCTAAAGTCACTAGCCCTAAAATAATTTTAGGGCTAGTGACTTTAGGGCTAGTGATTTTAGGGCTAGTGACGTGTACCCGTTATTGTGCCATGTACGTCTGGTGAACTATTATTAAAAGAAACTAAAAGTTATTAAAAAAAATTTGTTTTTTTCTTCCATGTAAACCTGTTAGGTAAACATCTCAGGCTATCCGGGCATATAAATAACAAACAAGGCAAAATCTAATTTGATAAGTCGTCGCCGGCAGCAAGGATCAACATAACCTACAACGTCATACGTATATACAGCACCACCACATTCTACCGCCGCAAACAGGGACTCGATACCAAACATCTTCACCTTATACATCTACAGCCATACAGCAAAATATACAGAAGGAGACCCGTCACATTCTACCGCCGCGAACCAGGACATAACTTCTAACATATATAAACAAATAACAACAACGTAGAAGAAGCAGACCCGTTACAAAACAGAAAATTTGTATGCCTGTCAGAAGAATCTTTTTAATGTGATGTGTAAGTTCGTACCTCACCATGCAAGACAATTAACCTGGTAACAACATTAGAAACAGCTACACTCAGCAATTGTACGAGGTTAGTTACAACACGCAATTCGGCATGCAACTTTGTGAGATGCTAAGAGGACTTTACTGGGGACAGTAGTGTGTTTACGGAAGTAAGTCTTCTGTTCACTAAATTTTTTTTTAATTGCGTGGAAAATAATCTATGGTCTTACCAGTGGCGGATCCAGACCAAGGTTTTAGGGGGAGAGGTTGGGGGAAAAAAAAATACTTTTACAAATTGGTTCCCATCGTGGCTAACTGTTGCCAGTTATTCACACTGTTAATATGAACTAAAAGTTGACAGACAAAAATTAAGTCAAACCTTAAATACAGTATTCTATATTATGTAATACAAACACACTGTTAGAGTTGTAACGAGTTGGCGACGTATGTATTTATATAAATATATATAATGTGACGATGATTTGAGCGAGTTGATTTGTGTGAAGCTGCTGCTACTGCGTCTGTCGTGACGAGACTTTCTGCTGTTATCTAAATGATGTAGCGGGCAGAACGACGACAAAATCAGAGGAATCTGGAACTTCTTCAAATCTCTTGCAGTATACCTTACACAAGCATTGGTTTGTTTTGATGTAGAGGTGGTGCCTATGATACTGATGCCCGGGATATCCATTGTGTTAATTAGTAAAGAATAAAAACAAAAAAATAAAATATCTGCCTTCATCCTTTATTTCAGCTCTTAAACCACTTTAAACGACCAGAACAAAACCGGCTAAACATCCCTATATCATGCCAGAACTCCCTGGCAGTTAAAGTAGTTAGCGCTAGCCCTGAGTTACTTAAGTTGGATTTCTGTGGATATTGCGACATGCCGTTGCTCCCTGTTGTAACACCTAGCCAAGCATCTTATCTTTGTTTGTTCAAAATAAGATTTTTTAAGCACCTACACCTTGATATATGTAAAACAAGAAAAAAATGAGTTTGAAAAAGCTCCTTTCTACTAGCGAATCTGCCCTCCAGCCTTCACGGCTCCTCTCCAGCGTCTAACACGCCCTCCTCCTTCCTCCACGATGCCCCAGCTAGCAAACACTCAGCCGGCCATCTCCCGGCGTATGTCTACAAGCTTCGACGTATATTGACTAACTTTCCCCAGGCGAACACTCTTGACTTACTCGGCCGAGCAGTGGAGTGATACAATGGGACCCAAGTTGTTCTAAAAACCTATCAATGGACGACTTGAAGTACACGCCCCCTGACGTCACACCGCAGGGGAAGAGAACTGTGGGAAACAAAGCTTGTTTACAAACATGATGATTTGTTAGTAACGGCAGAAAGCAAAAATCTTGCGCATTCATAGATTTGCACACAACGGTAAAAAATATTAGTTTCAATTTCATGGTTAAGATACGCAAATACATAAGATTAATGTTTGCCTGAAAAAGTGGCAAATTCCAAACAAATAATCAATTTTCTTGACATATATCTCATCCAGGACATGTAAAGCCGAACACCTAAAAGAAGGTTACATTCGGTTACGGTATCCATGGAGATAGGAATTGTATCCCACACCTGACTGAAGCTCCGCCTCTTTTCAAGTCGTCCATTGACATTTATAACGGAAGAAATGTGTGTAACATAGTTACTGACAAACCCTTTTCTTCTACAAGAACAGATAAATATTCATTACATTATCAATTGGGTACATGCTGAATCTTCAATCTGTTGCGGATCACCACCTTTTCGGAGTTTTGTTGCGCACGGCACTACCACCCACGAAGATGGCCTAACGACCTGCAGCTCAAGCTGTATACTGGCACTACTCTGTACGTGCCTCCAGGCGTTTGAACTCTGACCTGCCTGCTAGATAAACCCCATTCCAGCGGAGGATAGTTCAGAGCCTACTAGAAACTTTCAACATCCAAACAAACCAAAATACAAAAGAAAAAGTTACTTGAAAAAATTGTTCAAAATTAAATTCTCTTTAAAATTAGTCCAAACATGATATAAATGACACATAAAAATTACTACTTTTATCTTGCCTGAGCTGTTAAAATTGAAATTTTGAATCAAATTTTACTGTTAGTTACTGTATTTCTGTACTAGCAACCCCAATTAATATGTTGGATCCCACCATATACATACTTATACTTGGTTAAGTTGGTCTAATTAAATTGTTATAAACAACAAATAATATTAATTAAGAGAGAAAAAAAATTGAAATTACTATATGATAAGAGACCAAGTATGGGTTACATATCAGTGCACATCACAGTGTTGGCAACACAACTTCTTCATAAAATCAAAAAATAAATAGACAAGTAATTACATGAGGAGAAAAATACACAGCATCTGCTGGAAACAAGCTACATTTTTCGTTACCAGTAGAAAGTTTATCTTTAGATGAAATAGTTTTGCCAGTTTTAGTGTACATTGTGTGTTTCTTGACATTTCTGTTACTTGATGGATTTAGTTAAAAAAATCCCATAAGAGTTCTTTTAGACATAGTAACCAGTAATAAAAGAAAAGCAATACAACATTTTCAAAACAGTTTTAAAATAAAAAAGAAAACATTAGA
Organism: Medauroidea extradentata; assembly: GCA_003012365.1. NCBI lineage: Eukaryota > Metazoa > Arthropoda > Insecta > Phasmatodea > Phasmatidae > Medauroidea > Medauroidea extradentata. Next base: position 21,409 of record PNEQ01088756.1, on the reverse strand, counting down.
CCTAAACGTACAAAACGAAGCGAAATATCATAAAAAGGAATAAAGAAATTTTGTTTTCTTTACAGAACTCTTAAAGAAACATTAAAACGTCTCATAAAAACTTTCTAGCATGAATTACGTAAAATTTTTTTTTTAAAGTTCAAAGAATGGATTCTACACACCTCAAAGAAAACATTACAAAAAAAAAAAAAATTAAACTGAAAATTATTCAGTAATTTAGACTTAATTTAAATTTTTTAGTAAGTATCCAACATGAAATAAATTAGAAATAAGTTACTTCACTATATGGTATAAAATGTTCATAATTACAAAATATAGACAGTGATTACTTGAGTTGGTAAAGTGGTCAATAATTTTAGCTACTTTGACATCAATGTCACTATTCCTAGTCAGTAAAGCTAAGCCAATCGGATGCTCCTCACCCATCCGAGAACGCAGCTGCTTATTAACGTATAAAAAGATCGTTCTGCACTAGCCACTCTAACTGCCAATGTAGCCAGCACCAAAAGTAATGTTTTAATTGTTGGAAACAGATCCTTATTTCAGTGCAAATATGCATCCATCACACTTGTTGTTGGAAGACATCCTTGATCATGTTCTCGACATAACTAACTGCCATAATTGCAGCTCACTTTCTAAAACTTTTCTTGCTATCTCACTTTTGTATCCCAGGAATCCATGGTGATTTTGAACAATATACAAAACGTCCCGAGAAAACTCTTCCAAATTAAAAATTTTATCTACTAAAACAGACGGAATACACAATCCTAGACTGCACAACTATAGTGTCATAGGCGACAAAGATCATTTTTAGAATTATTAGGTCGATGTTGTCTTTTGGCTATTCTGGGCTATTTCAGTTCTGTCCCTAAGGCAACAGCTAAAACTTTGACCTCAACCATTAAATTATGACAACACACAATGTCTTTGTTTCACATCTAAACTGCAAAGAGTGTTTTCAAGCATGTCTTTGGCTACTACCATGTCCTATGTCTCTTTCTGAAATAATCTGCTGATGTGGGCAGAGTGACTGCAAGTACATCAGAAAGTAAGCATACTAAAAATTCAGTCTCACAAAAAGCATAACATAAAGCCCTTGCCTTCTCAGCACTGAGCTTCATTACTCCATTCCAAGATAGCTGACACGGCATCTGCTATTTTCGGCAAAGACTGTCGGAATTGAAGGACGCTGTCATGCGTCTCAACCCGTCTCAACCCACCTTGTCTCATATAATCCAGTCAACTGCCTGCCAACAGTTTGCCTAAGAACTGAATTGCGTTTTGATGAACCAGAGAAGAAACCTATCACACCCTTCATTATTCCTACTGTGTTTCTAAAAACTTGAACGTTTGATGACTTTGAAATAGAAATATTCAGTGCATGGTTAAAACAACATTACAGCAATACATGCATCCTTTTGTATTTCAGATACAGCTCCATTAATTTCAGACACCATCATGGAACACCTTTCTGTGTCTATACCAACACAGTACAGAAGGTATAGTGAAAACTCATTTATCATGCGGATAACAACTTGTCCTACAGTTCTCCCAGTTAGTGTAGGTTCCAGTGTGAGATTTTCATTTTGGTTAATAAAATGACCTCAAGGATCAATAAATGAGACAAAATATTCTCTGATGGTATCATTGTCTACATGACTTAAAACCAAACTAAGCTGACCCATGTGTGCTAATTCTATTGTTTAGTCAAATATGATGCCATAAAAGCGAGATATTCTTATTTTATCCAAAATGGTATAAATTATTTCTTGCCCACAGCAATCGATCAGATCATTTTTCACGGTTTTGCTTATGCATGTTGATTGTGAATTGCAAGTCCAATTGTGTTGTGCCAATTTTTTATCGCCATTTTGGCTCCTGAAACGAAGAAATTCCCTGAAATTCCCTTCATTTATAGGGATCCCATTTTCGTTTTGTAAGAGATGGCCATCATCTCTGTGACCACGCAGAGGAACGTTTTGATGACCCTGAAAAATGATTGTTTCTACAATAGGTATAAGGGGATCTCGATTTTCATTTACCTTCTCTGTATGTTCAACTGGTTTCGAACATCTTAAGTAGGTTTGTTGTATGCGCGAAGGATTCTTGATGAGTTGCGAAGTCGCCATCATTGCCAAGAAGTTTTGAAAATTTCACCAGAGGTTCACTTACAAGTTATTTAAAGTGGACATTTTGTTATAGCCATATCTCAAAGTCATATTTGTCACATCTTGCAGTTGCAGCAACATATTTGTTATAACACTTGCTCTAGAAAGTGAGTACAGTGAACCCTCGATAACTCGGACTAAAAGGAGTAAGAAGCTGTCCGAGTTACGATTTGTCCGTGTTATCGAGGGGTGTCCAGGGAGGTGGGGTAATCAGTCACTAATCACAAGAAACGCGAAGAAATTAGTACGCTATTATTTCTACAAGCAAAAGAGGCTGCAATAAATACTGTTTGTACGTAACTATCATATCAAGTTACGGGAGGGCCGCCATGCAGTGGAAAAATTAACATGTGAAGGACTACAAAAGAATGTCAAACAATGTGGGCAGTCAGATCTTTATTTATTTTTTTATGCTGCTACTTGTGGCTGATCCTTTTTTTTTTATCTCTGTGCTAGAAGCTGGAACCAAGGCACCCTTCTATAGCATAAAAGTTTTCGTCTGGCTAGCGACAGCCAATGTGCCTGCACGTGTGAGAGACATAAGATATGATTGTAGGAGATAAGCTAGGGAGGTTGCGAGCGGAAGTAGTCAAGGTCAACCGGTACAGTCTCATGCAATACAAATGCCGCACGTGACCACACTCATCTCACACCTCATGCAATACAAACGCAGCACGTGACCACACGCATCTCACACAAGATGTTTACATTGAAAAATACCTTACGTCCGTATGTCACAGCGTAGGGGCAGCAGCCAACTGCTAGCCTGATAGTTACTCTACCCTCCTACAAAGTTACAAAGGTATAAAAATAATTTTCCTCGTGTACATGAATAAAAACGGAACTGTAATAAACAATTCTTCTGGGTCACCTTACATTATGTGAACACATTTTAACACAACTTATTTTAAAATTTAATTTTATGTATGTAAATTGCATCATAGAACACATAATATACAGCTTTATTCTTACACAAATTGTCATATTATAAAACAATAAAATTTTAATCATGTTCTACAGAGTTATCGTATTTACTCATGTAATTGCTGCATATTTTTGACCAAATTTTAGGACCAAATAATGGTGTGCGGCCCTTTTAAGGGGTTTTCAAAAAAATTAAGTTACCTTCTAAATTTTTTTGGTGTAGAATATCACAAATGTACATTTTTTTCTATATTTACTCGCTCATAACGTGACCATTTCCTCTAAAATAAAGAAAAAGATTTTGTCTGTGTATAGTACACATGGAAAAATTAAGACTATAAAATCTTGTTAATCCATTTATGTGCATCACTCAATGAAAATCGTTTAAAATTATCCCGCATAAGACGTTTACATTTTACGGTCTATTACATGTACGCTATTATTTACCGTGAAGTAGTTTATAAACAAATCCGATTCACGCATAAAACGTTACAACTCTCCAGACGCTGTTACCTTATCAACAGGGCATCATCAACCAGCGAGCGTAACTCATTGTGTCCGGCTTGGGCATGGATGTTGTGTTGTTCTTTCACCACCCACATTGGCTCTTGAAAACATCGTTATTAAAGGGGCGTAAAACCTACTCACCAATTTTTCTACATTGCAATGCAAAGCAATGATTTTTAATTTTTCTTTTTAATGTCCGGGACAATTTGTTTTGCAGCCCTGAATTCACTGCACATACCAGAACAAAATAATTGTCCATTTATGTGTCATTGTAACCCGTTGTTACCGTCATTTCACAGGCACCACATTGAAATGTTTGTTTACGACACACGTGCGTGCCTGGCTCACAGGGCGAAGAGGAAGGAAAGATAAAGAAGTGAGAGGTTGGCCTGCTGCGTTACATCTTTACTCGCGCGTCGCGCACCTCGCTAGCAACATTTTCCACATGGAACTTGCCAGATATTTACTGTGGGATTATTAAAGGCTAAGTAGCGATGGACGACTATGTTATAAAGTTTAATACTGTTCTAAAATATAATGTGATGAATTTAAATCCAGCAGAAACAATTTTTTATGTCGTTTAACCAAGAAATAATAAATTAAAAATTATTAAAATTTTTTTAAAAATTCTGTCCGAGTTATCCGAAGTCCGAGACATCGAGGTTCGAGTTATCAAGGGTTCACTGTACTTGCAGGATCATTCAACTTAAAATTTTGTATAAAACTTAGCTCATTTTAATACTGCTGATGTATTTATGCGAACTACTTCATATTTTTAATTTGTACATAGTGCAAACTCCAAATTTTTTGAATTTTTTTTTTGAGTTTGGCGGGATGGTGCCCCCCTCCCCTAAAATACACCACTAGGTCTTACCTTGTAAGCCGCTGGGTAGAGTTTCCAGGTGAAGTTGCAGTTTGTTTGGTAGCATACTCTCAAATGCTAAAACTTTGAAGTAGATGAGACACTGAGGATGTTCTTCTTCGTTAACAGCGGATAAGAAACCAAAATCTAAGTACCTGTCATTTTATCTTCTGAATTTGCTCCTTTTCACTTGTGTTGAACTGTCTAGAAATGTTGCCATATGTTTAAAAACTAAAAATATTTCTATTGTTATGGTATCACAGTTATAAAAATATATTTTAAGTATACATGCTACACTACACCCATCTCTATGCCTTTACACATTGTGAGAAAACAACAAAAATATTAAAATAACTGTGCATGTGAAATGGCTTCTCTTGGATCCCTCAATTCTTTGCAGACAAAGGACAGAGTTCTTACAGTAACATACAATTAAAATTAAAGGACTTTCAAGGACTTTTCAAGGACTGTCTATTATATTTTCAGGACCGCAGTAAATAACATTCAATATGCCATATTTTTATTTCAATGTTTAAGAGTGAGTCCTAGTTACATTGTACTAGACAATTCAAAGGTCCCAGCAAAAAGTTCAGCCAAATTTTCACAGAGAGCAGCACTGGCGCAGGTTTTATGGTGCTGTCAATCAAGGAGGATTATGTCTGCAGCTGTGTCTGGCGTGGTGACAGGGACACACTTGTAAAAGGTCTTGGGGAAGGGAGTGGGGGCAGAGGGCTGCAAAGGGCCCCCTTGCCTACTGTTACCAGAAGTCGGCTGAGACCCAAGGTGGTGACATTACCCGAGGGGGGGGGGAAGAGATAAAGGATTGTGTTTTCGCTATTCGGAAAAGATATCCATTGATTATTGCTCTTCATGCTGTGATGTATTAGGTAATATTAGGTAATTATTTCAGTATTTATAAATGGCAGAATGCAAATTTTCGAGATGGGTGTGGTCACTAGTAAAATTTTATTTCGAATTATAGTCATATCGTGAATTACGACAGAGTCAATTTATGGCCACAGATGGTTGTTTCGTATTACACTACCTGAACGTTTTATCATAGGAGGACAGAAATTTTATTTCAAAAAGTTTGAGCAATTTGCTCCAATAAAGAATCTCGTACGGATTTTCAGAAATGCTTACAAAAATGTTCTATTGAACTAATGAGAAAAAAAAAAGTACAGTATCTAACTTTTGACCCAACAACCAAACTTATTCAGGATTACATTTGAAATATATTAGAAACTCAGTATACCATTTGTCAACATTATGATTAGAGGTATGTGAAAATAGCAATTTGAAAATTATTTTGTAGCATATTTAATGAAAAAGTTAGAAAATATAGGAAAAGTTAATTTTCTATAAAAAAAAAAAACATAGAAAACTTATCAAATGTGCAAGATACAAGACAATTTATTTTATAAGAAACAAATAAAATGGTTCACTGATTAAATTTTAACACTGAACAGGTTTCCAAGCTTTCTTCTTTCAGCACTGTTCTTCAGTATGAAAGTACAAGGTTATAGTTGCTGAAAAATCTCTCAGCATGTACACTGTTCACAGGTAACGCGAGTGCGCGGCTAACGTAAACAAGTAAAGCGAAATATATGCAGCTTTGTGAATGCTTATAATTGTAACTTTGAGATGAAGATAGAGAATGAAAAGAAGTGTTTATGGAAGCACAAGAGGCTAAATGAAAAATAGTTCTGCGACACTTCCCGTTACACCGTTCACAAAGTTATTTTACGACCCGTTGTAACTGAATGCCGCCATGTTGTAAATAGTGAACATCGAAAAATATGCACAGACCATGGTCGTAGACGAACAGGTCTGGACACTCGCCTGGAAACTTGACCCCCTTGTTGTTTGGCTGTAGTTCACCAAGTTACCGAGAATATTGTGTTTTATTGGCGCTGCAGTTAGGGCGGTCGAACTCAAACTCCGCCCACTTCCTTTCCACTAAAATAAACAATTTATCAAAATGTATATTTTATCAATTTATGAAATACTTCCTTCGCTCACAAATTTAAGAAAAGGCTCTAACAATCTTTATTTACTTTATAAATTTAACAATGGAAAAAAGTGGGCGGAGTTTGGGTCCGACCGCCCTAACTGAAGGGCCAATAAAACACAATAGCTTCGGTAACTTGACGAACTACAGCCAAACAACAAGGGGGTCAAGCAAAATACACTGGTAGATAGGCGAGTGTTCAGACCTGTTTTTCTACGACCGTGGCACAGACGTATGTTAACATGGTGTGTTTATTATTGTTTACGTAACCACAGTATAAACATGTAACTGCTATATAAATGCATGTTTATAATAATTTCTGCAATCATTTTCTTGAAATTAAATAGTGAATGCGTATGGTATGTCCCAATTATGCACACGTCTTTGAAGCCTATCAAAAGTTAGGGGATTTACGTAAATAAGTCGTAATTTCGCAGTTTTTAGTAAAAAAACTCAAAATGTCGCATGTATTTTGCACTTATCGCAATTTGCGATTTTCACATACCTTTAATTATCATATTACAAGCATATTTACATTACTTTGATAATTTTCAAGACGAAAAGATACAAATGCATTTGAAATGCTCACAACAGTAAAATTGGCTACTAATTGAAAATTAATATGTATTAAGGCAGGGCAAGATTATTTATCAATCTTATTTCTGTCTACTGCCTTCATAAAGACTGTATGGATAATACCTCTTCTGAACTGAAATTCTGTATATGGCAGTGGTGAGAGAGGCACAGCAGTAAGCTACAATTCCCATAATATTTGATTACACGTTGTTGATAGGTTATGAGCATTGTGGTGATAAAAACAATAATTGCTGTTGGTAATGTCAGAGATAAAACACAAAATTTTTCTCTAAATTGATTACCTTTGCCCCCCCTCCCTTTTTCTGTCTCCGCCTGTCTTTTTCACATACACGTGTGCATGCTCAGCATTATTAAATTTAGTTTAAAGTAGTTACAATATACGTGTAGTTTGAATAACTTAAATATTACAAAAAAGTTGCCTATCTTTACCCACGATATTAGAAGTCAACAATACACCGAAAGTTAAAAAACATAAAAAGATTCCCAACTCTGATTATGCAAACAACATTTATACACATCTCTATCTACATAAAAGTAAAATTAAAAATTTTTAAATAACCCTGACATAAAACAATCTCTCTCTCTCAAAAAAAAAAAAAAAAAAAAAAAAAAAAATCTCTTGGCCTTTTAACTTTTAAAAGTACTACCTATCAATATTTTAATTATAAGCATCGTCAAGTCAGGGGACCGTTATGTGAAGTATAATTAGTTACACATAGGCATAAAAATAGAAAATATCTACTAGTTTCAAATTATACGCAAGAACTTAGTTTTGTACATCAATCTATCTTACAAGGTCTGCTAAGTTCATGCAGTGTTTCAATATTGTACCAATTATATACAAGGCACTCACTTGATAGCCTCGCGTAATGCACGGTATGTTGCAAGGGAGACGGTGGCATCACAGAATGCGGAAAACCGAACGGGTAGACACGTCAGGGCTGTGTCTTTGACGGTTGTGTCTATTTTGCGAATTTTTCAGAGTAAATTAATCAAGACTGAAAATAAAACAATTGATATTGTTGTTTTGTTACACGCCAACATTGCTTACATAGAGTAAGTCTCGTATAATCCATACCACTTCATTATCAACATTCTTTTTATTTGTATTAATTTTATTTATTTCATTTAATTAGCGGTCCCACGAGGTGACGACACTCATCATTAAAATATTTATAGGTACTATTAATAAAGTTAAAAGGCCAAGAGAGAAATTTATTTTTTTACTTTTTACAGTTTTTTCACATTGGAGGGTTATTTAAAATTTTAAATTTTATTGTTATTTAATTATTTTCACATTAACGATTTTGGTAGTGCAACAACGCACGTTTTGAGTTTCGATATGAATTTATTTATTATTTGTACTTTTTTTTTCTTTAATATTTTTGCACTACCAAAATCTTTAATAATATTTAGTGTCCACAAAATACAAGGAACCAGTGTAGACAAGGTTATTGTTTATTTGGAAAGAAGTACTTTCACAAAACACCAAGTTTACGTGACCTTAAAAGGAGTCCTCGACTGGCGCATGGATGGCGTTGCAGCGTGTCGCGCGCATACATTTTTACGCGAAACTGCTTAACTTATTCATATTATGTTTATCTACGAAAAGAACACACACTTGAAATCATGCTTCTATTTTTTCAAAAATGCAGCACGCTTGTTAGAAACATGATATTCGAGCCTCTCAAAATGGCTAAAAACGGGGTTTTTAGACTGTTGTAACTCCGAAAATACTACCCCAATTCGTAAAGTGCAAAACGAGAGGCATGCGTTAGTCTTTGCTTCATACTATTCAAAAATTAAATATTGGGGCCACCGCTTAAAGTCCCATAGTAAAAAGACTACAACGGGAACCTTGCACGCCAGTTTGGCACGCTGCGAAGAGGCGATATGCTTCTCGTCAAGCGTGGGACACTGGCTCTTATCGCTACGCTGTTATCACGCGTCGAAGGTGGAAATTTGACACCGCGAAGGACTCCTCTTAAGTCGTGTAAAAAGTTTGCATGCAGGGTATTGCAATTTGTGAATGTAATTAAAGACAGTTATTTAATAATTCTCATGACAAATCTGCTTTACCTGAACTGCAAAGGTAACAAAACGCATTACCGTAACTATTAAATGTGGTAGGATTAATCATTTACAATGAAAATGACAACACTGAGTGTGTGTGTGTGTGTGTGTGTGTGTGTGTGTGTGTGTGTGTGTGTATATATATATATATAGCTGCATTCAGCGCACCATTACTAAGCAACACTTCTTGGAATAAATAGTTAAAAACTAGAAAAAAACTCATTATCTTTAAACAGCTGAACAGACTTCCTTGAATCATAGCTAAGGACCATCTCCATCATGTCACCATGCCAGTTAAAAAAAAAAAGGTCGATGCCGCACACAGGTACACAGATAATAACACAGACACGTCAAACTTAAAAGAGAACACCGACTGACATATCAAACCGCAGCTCAAATTGCTGGACATATAAATGTGAAATTTTTTGTATGTTCTTTTAAGCCTAGGTCGTATGCGAGCGCTAAGAAGGAATTTTTCGAAATTTGTCCCGTAAGGGCACGGAAAGTGGTGAATAGTGTTTTATAAGATTCGTCTAAATAGCTCGAACCTGACGGCCTATCACAGTCACTTTTAATTCAATGGGTCTATGGCATCATAAAAATGCATATTAGCCTATTTTAAGTTTATCTACGCAATTTTCACCTCAACTGAATTCTTATACACATGTTTAATCTGTAATGGTAATATTTTGCGAAATTCAATCACTGAAGAGGTGAAAAGGCATAAGATATGTTTTCATTTACCTAACCTATTGAGATACTGAGATGTGTTTTGCTTCAGAATGATGCTAACGTAAATACGAAAAACAATTATCGCAGTACTTAAGCTGAGAAAATAACTATCAAATGCCCTAGGGGGAGGGGGTTTACTTTGTTTTAGTAAACCTCAAAAGCAGATGATCCAAAAAAGTACAGCCATAGAGAAGTATCTTATAGGGAAGTGTTAATATTCTATATTTGTATCGTTACATGTGGGTTCATAACCTCTATGTGCCCAGTAACAGAATAATTAATTTTTTAATGAACTTTCGAAGGTATGTATATTGAAGGCACAATCATCAATGGTCGTGCACAAGATAAATGAATCATCATACATACCACGTATACTACGTATACCATCTGAATACTCTCTTATATTTGTATATTTTTCTATGAATATTAATATGGTTTAGCACAGCAATTAAAAGTGGCAGGGATAGGCTTAGGAGAGGTTTTTAGCTGTAGCTACTTACCTGGTTGCAAAGTGAACTCAACCTGCAGCTTGGTTATCCTAGCCGAGCTACTAATCTGGTATACAAAGAGGTCATTCAATTGAACAAATATAGGCTATTACGAGTAATACACTGGGGCAATGCCACAGACGGACTGCTAGCTTATAAAATATAAATTATAGTTTGTTTGAGCGTCTTCTATGAGGTTCTATTCCACTAATCAGATTGCGATGAAATTTCTGCAAACTAATTGGGTGGGGGAGGGCAAAAAAAGGTCAGAAAAGTAAAACAAAAAAATAGTGAACAAATGAACATTTGTAAGTTATGCTTGCACCCGCAAATGCTTCAATTAATTTGAAAGTGGGAGCAGGGGGAAAACGGTGTAGAGGAGCAGAACAAGGTATCCAAGAAAATTTAAGTTTATAAAAAAATGTCAGTGCAATTCTGTGCACCCGCAAAGGTTTCTACCAAAAACAAATGTTTTGTACTTTATGAGAGGTGGGTGTCAAAACGGAGGTGCAGAGGCAGAACGGGGTGACCAGAAAATTTCGTGGGACAATTTTCCTTTTCAAAATTTTTCTAAAACGCATGTTTAACATAATTTTTCCCCATTTTCAACTTTTTATAACTTTTAATTTCAGAAATATTATCGCATTAAATGGAAAACCTCGCAAATGAAGTTGCGGGAACAGCTTCTCTACAATCAAGAACGAAAATATATCATAACATTTTAACATCATTGTGTTCAGAAACCACTTCAATATTTTTTTATACCCTTGAACCAGATTATAACTTGAAAAAGAGGGAAAACTAGTCCATCAAAATAATATAAAACTGTGAATACCATAAAGTGAGACTACTTTACATGGCCCATTTAATTTTTATTCATGAAAAACTCCTAGGCATCCTTCCCTCTGAAGTATTATTTATCATGAAACTAAGCACAATGAAATCCTCAACAACATAAGAAGCTATAAACCATAATTTACAAAAAGCTATTATGGTGCAAAGTAATCCCAAATTTTGATTAACGCTTTCCTCATACAGCAATGCAAAGAGTAATGGGAAATTCACATTGAGCTAAGAATTTTATACAACTAACAACTTAGATCATGAGAGACGATGAGGAAGTGATCACTCCTGTTGGAAGTGAGTGCTCAAATTGCTCGGCCACTGCAGTCCTGAAAGTCACAATGTTACAAGAATGTTCTTAGCAAAAATAACTAAGTGAAAAAAATAATTTGTAATCGTCCCAATATGGGTGTGTAAACTTATAAGTGACTCTAAATACCCTATCTAGGACCATATTAAGACTTCACAGTAGTAACATAAACAGAGATAACTTGTCCAATAAATGTTGCTACAGTTGGATAACACTTTCATGTTCTACTGAGCACCTCCAGGTTCAGACATTCGGAAAATAAATGTTCAATATTGTATAACAATTGTGCAGTGTTTACAAATTTATCATATTAAATGGTTGCCCACTAGAATGCATGCTGTACCGTGCGCCTTATCTTCGTTACGTGGTCATCCAGCAGATTGTACGGTGACACAAATCATTTTTAGATGAATTTTCATTAATATTTCTCTGGCACATTAAAAAAAAAATTTTCCAAAAGGGAAAATTAAAATCATTGAATAGATAAACATAACTTTTATTTTATAACTTATTTAATTTACTAGGTACAACTTTGTTTCTACGAAACTATGACTAACATATGCATATCCCAGATAAGATATAATGCATGTATCTGTTTTCTATAAATGTTATAATGTAGCATTTATTTCATTGACAAACATCTGATTACATGCTGTATAAAAATAAATGGCAATCATCTGAAGTGAATTCAACAGTTTATAATTGTTATGATGGAATTGTTTTTCTACGTAAAGTGTTCCTTTGACAGTTTTTAAAATTAAGTGAGGAGCACAAAAATATAATTACTACTCTTAACTTGGGAATCGACAACCTAATTAAATTTAAAATTATTCTTAAAATGTGTGCTGAAAAATACTTAACATTATTAAAATGGAGTACTAGTTACATACTTCAGTTGTTACAATAATTGTGTTCCCAAAAATTTTTGATTACTTTTTTTAATAAAAATAAACTGTGACTTAATGCAGGAAACGGTATGATTCGATAATAATTATAAACTTATAAACGCAGTGATAAATTATTGGGAATAAACTAATTAGCAACTTGACGTACAGTAAACTTTATCTATCTATTTTATAACTTCGTTTTCATAATCATTCTTTTGGAATGTAAGATAATTACAAAGGATGCTTCACTAAGAGAAAAACAATTTGTGCAGACTTTCCTTCTATGAATAAACAATTATGCTTAAATATATTATAATGATGAATTTTAAAGCATTTACAGTACATTTAGCTGAATATTTAGAATCTGAAGATGTACCTGTTTCGTGCAAAGAAGATACAGATGTAACAAAATTTAAACATTTGCTATACAGTAGAAGCTCGATAAAGCGCTCATGCCGGGAGACTTAAATCTAACCCGTGCTATAGTCTATGCGCGTTGTACCGAGATAAACCAGAAAGAACAAAAAATTTTTTTTCAATAACGTGTTATTTAGCAACGCAATGTTCATATTTGCCACCGTATCACGTTAAACCTTCATTCTTTATAAGTCCCGTCTTATCCGCAGTATTTCGCTCCAGGAAATCTGCAGATAAAGAAAACCGCGTACATTCAAGACACCGCAATAACCTACATAAACCACTACATACAATTAATAAAAAAAATTCCAACTCCTAATCTCAAATGCTACTACACTTGTGCGAGATACAGATATTTAATACTTTTGTAAAGTGTCCCACAACATTTAAATATCGTAAAAATTACATGTAGCGTGTGCATTGCGGCGCAAAAGTTAGATACAGCGGCAGCCACACTGCGAGCGGTCGCGGTGACTTGGCAACAACGTGCGCGAGCCAGGTGGTTGGCTACTGCAGATGTTACAACACAGCACGGGCCTGTTCCGCCGCGCTATCTCTCCACCCACCCTACACTACCAAGGATGTGCGCTGGGCAGACAGTGTGTGTCGCCACAAGTGTTCATAGAATGGCATCTGATAACACTATTTATCACGTGTAATGTGTACTTTATCTTTGTCAACTACATAAAACAACAGTGGAACAAGCACAATTACGACTACAATGGCGTGAATATTTTGCTTTTGTCTCTAAATTATTTTTACTTGTATGAAGTGCATATCAATTACAGAAAAGAATCGGATCATAAACATTAAATATTTTGACCATAATTAACGATTTTAGCAGTTTTGTTTTTAATAAGGCATCACTGATTATACTAAAATAGACTTGCCAAGGTTTTTTTTTCACGCGTCACTGAAAAATTTAACTCCACTGGTAAACATGGATCAGGACAAAGTTTTACTGGTTCCCATTTTAATACAGCTCCACTAATTGCAATTAAATTAACTTAGCTCAATTTTTTTTTGCTGTTTTAGGTGCTGTACTAACACTTGATCCTATTTGTCGTGCTTTATTTCCAGATGTACGAAAGGCAAACTCGTTTTTTTCCCCGTACCTGTGGCCAATTGCAACAGATGTCTTTGATTAAATGTAGCTTTTTCATTTTGTCAGTCAAAGTAATATTTTGCGATATTCGCTTCGGTTTAGAAGGAACACTACAGTTTTTCTTTTTAGGAAACATTACGCTGCAGGGCCGTGTACTACGTGCGGGCGGGCAGCAAGTGGGCAAACAAGACATTGTAATAAATTACACGTGTGTGTTCTGCGTGGAAGCAGTTTGCGGGCAGGCGACAGGCGACGCAGCCAGCGGGAAATATCAAATCATTGAGTTTTGGAAGCGTGCGGCAAGCGATAAGATCTATGCAAGTGAAGTACCGCCGCCCGTACATTCGACACTGTATCGCTTTCTTGCCACTGCTGCCCGCACCATCCGCTGACTAATGGTAAACAAACATAACGTGCGCACCAAGCACATTGCGTAATGAAGTAGATAACAGTGGCTGACAACACGAAACTAGCTGCTCTCTCGTGCACGAGTGGCGCGCTAGTAATTTGTACGGCAAACTATGCCAGCGCACGCTAATGTACAAATTATTAAGAATTTCATATTTATATTTTACGTTTTTCCCCTCATTTTCGAACCGTGGTTGGTGAAAACTGCGGATACGAAGTCTGCGGATAAGGCGGGCTGACTGTAATTCAGTACTACAGTTTAACTGTTAGACTACTATAGTTCATGTTACGTCGATAATGTTTAACTTGTCTTTCACCGAATAAGCCTTTCTTTTCTGCGACATCGCACCATATAAATAACTGAACTGATCACAATAAATTCTTGTTGGCAGCTGCTAGTGTCTCGTCAGCTGTCACTATCACTTCCCACCCACGTAGCGGCTGGGGATTCCCTAGTGCCAGTTTCTGCCCCTTCCCCCTTTCAAGCAATACTGTCCCCTGCACTCCTACCACCCCTAACAAGAGGCCTTCCGCACCGCCGCACTGCTTGACGTCAAGACTCCTGGCGACTAATAAACACATCCGGCCTGTCAAACTTTGAACATGTGCATTACAGCTTCCTGTCCGCTGCCTTTTGTCCTTCTCCGCCCCTCTCATTTAATTGTTTGACCTGCAAAGCAAACATGTCTTTGAAGTACATAGTAGGATTGTGAAGTATATGGTACATTAGCTTGGGGGACATGAATTACCCTGCGATATAGCCGAATGCATGGTTTATTGAAGTGCGGTATCCCGAGCTTCTACTGACTACTATACTTGACTTTCACACACACATACATTGTGTATTTTTTTTTTTTAAATATTTAACAATTTATTAGGTTTAAACTGCTACCATGGTTATATTTTCCGTATTTCTATAAC
Source organism: Medauroidea extradentata (assembly GCA_003012365.1). Classification (NCBI taxonomy): domain Eukaryota; kingdom Metazoa; phylum Arthropoda; class Insecta; order Phasmatodea; family Phasmatidae; genus Medauroidea; species Medauroidea extradentata. The sequence goes on along the minus strand of PNEQ01088756.1, from coordinate 6,156 downwards.
ACAAAACTTTCGGTTTTTAGACATGTTAGTATATAAAATCATTAGTTTTTCAAAAGCACGTGCTTGTTAGTAGCCTACAAAAAATTAATAACTGGTTCGTTTAATTTTTTTATATTGTTACTAAACCTACTTCCTAATCCCAAGCCCATTTTTATTTGCTGGTACAATACATAATTTTGTATACGTATAGGTGAGAAGTGGTGTCAGCGGACACAGGCCATGGATGGGATGTCTTGTAAAAACAAAAAGAAATAACACTTTCCATAAAATTTGTCCCTTGGTGGTGGCGTAGGCCAGGCCAAGGTACCTGCTATTCAAGGTTTCCTGCTGACCCTAGTAATCTAGCGCAGAAATCCTGCTGTAAGCTCCCTTACTTACCTCGCAGCAGCCTACACATAGTTATCCAGACAGCCGCCTAGCACCACTTTCCAGCTAAGTAAATGCTGATTGTATTTATATCGGCTTTCTGTATGTTTTTTTAAGCTTTATGCATGGCGCACACATGCGTGTCATATCTCATTTGATTCTTACACCATTATCCTGTGACATATCACAAACGTGTTTTGATACTTTTAATGGAAGTGTCGTAGTTGGCATATTTCAGGAACACTGCATCACAAGCATATTCAGTGTACTGCATATGTCCACATTTTAATTAATTATTAAGAAACTATGACATGTGCTGCGATGAAACTTTGCTAAGCACAGAAGAAGGTTATTTTCATATGTAGCGCAAGTATGAAGCTTTTATCTATACAAGAAAGGCTGCAAAAATTGACAGATCAATGTAATTATGAAACAAAATGTTTATTATTCGAGTTAATTACGGGTGGTAATACTTAAAATTTTGCAGTTAAAATATACATTACGGTATGAAAATGTTGTTAAAGTTTCATTATGAAATTCTAAAAAAATATATTCTAGGACTCACTCGCAAGGTTTTATTTGGAACATTTCTACTACGGTCACCTCCTCCACCCCCTTCCCATTCCTTTTAAAACTGAAGTTCACTAATGATAAATGTACCAGAAATTTTCAACATCATTTAAAATTAACACCTTCATTTTTAATGAAACTCCATATTTATTAAAAAGTTTCATGAAAATGAATTACACTGAATAAAAAAAAGTACTTTTTAAAGAGAGACATTTAGTTTAAAGGGTCTGGGGTCGTGTGGCCGACGGCCCATGTGACGGTGTGCTGGCGTAGCGCTGTCCTCTGGAGTGATGATCCATGGTCGTGATGATGATGCTGGAATCTTGATTAGATGATTGATGTAGTCCGGAGCTGGAACTGACTAGGTAACAGACTCGCACCGAAATGATAACACTTGAGTTCTACTGAATCTAGTACCGATTTATTTTGTGTATTAAAAGCGGATCGGGATGCTTACGAAAACAGTCGGCCTGGCCATTTTACTCCCTGGCCAGTGGGTGACGCGGCTAAATAAAAAATACAGCTCGCCGGCCGTAACAATTATAGAACAAAGCCCCTCAGGCGAAAAGTCGAGAGGGGTTGGGTAGGCTCCAGGTCCAAAGCAATAGAAACGTTCCAGTACTTAAATAACTATTGATATGCTAATGACTGGTGATAAAAAGTTGATGGGACCCGGAGTGTCGCGCCCGGACGTCCGTACCCCGTCGCGCCTCGATGTCGACTGCAGACCTTCACTTCCGTTTACACGGGTATCCACACGGACTCTGTGCAACCGGAAGTGAACACCATGTATCCCCTTAGTACTCAAACAATCTAGAACAATTTCAAAGATAAATATACAATAGTTACAGTATGAAATACTGAATACCAGTCTTAGATTATGAATGAATAGATGTGCGTCTCTGTTCATGTTGTGTGCATGCCTGATAGGTTGCAGCTTAGTGTGATGAAGCAACAAATAATAAAGGAAAATACACAATGAAATAATCCTGTCCCTAAAACAAAAATACAGGAACACAAAATAAAACAATAAGACACTGCCACTCTTCCTTCAAGGTCATTACACATAAACACTTTGCGCACTGTTGGGTTGGCCGCTATCCCTTTGATGCATCGCCGGCGCATCGCTGTAGGGCAGTAGGGTGCATGGACACGGCGGACAGACGGGCTGCACGTGTGCGTGCTTAGCACGCGTCAAATGTCTCCCCCTCTGGAGGCCGTCTGTGCATTGTGCATTGTCTCCTTGGCTGTGTTGTGGACCCATCGCTGATGACGACGGTGCTGCAGGTACTGGTGTCCTGGTGGGGAAATGCACTGGATTGATCTGCAAGCAACATGCTTACCTGTGCGTTTAGGTGCTGCAGCAGACACACAGGTGGAGCATGCACGTAGCGGTGCACGTCGTCTCTTGGAGCGGCGGGTCAGCTGCTCTCCTTCATCGCTGCTCTCGTCGCCTCCCTGCATGACATCACGGAGTTGTCGGTAGTATACTTGCCAATCATGTGCTAGGCAAGCAGAAGGGACAGGAGGCGGCAGAGGTGCCGGCACTGTGTCCTGTTCTGATGGTGTACTCCATGTGTCGTCTTCTAACTCTGCCGGTTGCTCGTCGACGAGGTTCTGCGATGACGTTTGCAACGACACTGTCGCGACCAGGTCGTTGTGTTGCATCTTGTGGTCTTCTTGGGTCGATGAGGCTGCTGGTGATGACAAAACAGGCCCTTGTGCCGAGAGGCGGGCACTATCATGTTCAACAGCAGTGGCACTGGCTGGTGTAGACGCTGCAGGTGTAGGCCTCGATATCATGGGCAGCTGTGGTATGATTGGAGAGGGTGATTCTTCTTCGGATCTTGTTTCGACTTCAGGCGCTCGAGGCATCTGAACACCCGGCGTTGATGTGTCGAAAACTCTCCTCAAAACTTCCTCATCTGTGTGGTTGAGATCGGTAGACGCTGCTGTGTTGTGAGCAGGCTCATCGTCCAACTGAGGTGGCTGGGCGTCCGATGTCAGAACGTTGGCAACGTCGCTGTCCGCTAGCCGTAAGTCGTCACGGTGAACGGCGACTCGTCGGCGTTGGCTTAAGCGCACGAGATATGTTGTCTGTCCAAGTCTTTTCAATACAGGGTGCGGCCCGACCCACTTTTCCGCAAGTCCGGCGCAGAAGTCCTTCTTGCTTGCCGACTTCTGGATGAGCACGCACATAAACCTTCTGTCCTGGTTGTATTGGTATAGGTGGCCGAGAAGTTGTTGGTACCCACTTCTGGATGTATCGCATTTGGTGCTCGCGCACTTCGCACCTCTCTGCTGTGCAACGCTCACGTCGCTCACCAATGTCCTCGGGTCCGCTTCGGTTATTAGCCTGGGGGCACTGAAACTCACCCGGCACTGGCAGGTTGTAACCAAGCAGAACTTCAGCGGGTGACTTCCCAGTGGCAGCGTTGACCCGACGTCTTAGCGTGAAGAGGGCAGCGGGCAGTCGTTCAGCCCAACTCCGGTGGTCTTCCCCAACTCGGAGGCGCAACTGAGTCTTGATGTCTTGGTTACGCCTCTCGGTGGGATTGGCATGGGCATGGTACACTGCTGTCTTGATAGGCGACACTCCCCATGTTGCGCACACAGCACGCCACTTTCGGCCAGTGAACTGTGTTCCTTTATCCGTCAGTAGATACTTTGGATAACCCCAACACGGAAAGTACTCAGTGTTCAGTGTCTTGATTATGATGTTCGCACGGGCACTAGAGATTGAGTACGCTTCTGTCCAACGTGATAGCAGGTCGGTTATAACCAAAACAAATCTCTTGCTGTTGGGTGTTCACGGGTATGGACCCATTAGATCCAATGCGACTGTCTCGAATGGTTCCGTAGGAACTCGTGGTTGTTGTTCCGTGCCGTCGGTACGACGGGACTTACAAAGCAGTTGCACCTCACACACTTGCGTACGTATTCCCACACATCACGTGCAATGCCTGGCCAGTAGAAAGTGTCACGGATGTTTTTGAGAGTCTGTTGCACACCTGGGTGGCCTGCGATGGTTCCGTTGTGAGTATAACGTAGCATATCAATGCGTACACTACTCGGCACAAACAAGGTCCACCGGTCCTGATCTTTAGGTGAACAACACTAGACACGGCCGTTAATCACTCTCCAGCGCTCTTGGACCCTGGCGGCGCAGCGCTCACGGTACTTTTGCGATATTGGACATTGAGCTTGTGCATGTACAACATGATCGTACAGGGCATGCAAGGGAGGTTCGTTGTTGAAACTAACCTGGTTTAGGTGGATGTTCCTCGTGTCGGCGGGTGAATTTGGTGGTAATATGTCCTCCCACTCTGCTTCGTCAATAACGATTTTGTCTGCGCACGGCGATCTCGACAGCGCGTCAGGTAGCTGGTTGTCCTTGCCAGGAACATGCTCGATGCGGAAATCATATGCCTGCAGCAGAAGGGACCACCGGGCAAACTTGCTACGGGCCTCTCGCATGGTATGCAGCTACGTAACGCATCTGTTGTTCGTCCTCAGCGTAAAACGATGGTACTCTAGGTATGAGCGGTACCTCTTCACGGCCCAAACGACTGCAAGACATTCTCTCTCGTTGACGTCGTATCGCCGTTCTGTCGGACCAAACTTTGCACTGGCATAGTCAATGATATGCCGCGTGTTGTCATCGTCGAGCTGGTACAACACCACACCTAGGCCTTCCTGACTTGCGTCAGATTGCAAAATGAGGTTCTTTGTGGGGTCATACCTCGCTAGGGTAGGGCACTTCATGAATCTGCGTTTGATTTCTTGGAACGCCTCCTCTGTTTGGCTGACCAACGGTATTGTCTCTGTGCCGACAACAACGAAGTCAAGGGTGCAGACACAATCGCGAACTCTTCTACATACTCTCTGAGCCAGTTGATTAGCCCGAAAAATTTTCTCAGCTGTTTTCTTGTACGGGGCTGTGGATACTCCTGGATGATACGCAGATGTTCAGGGTTGGGGCGGTTACCCTCAGCGTCGACGATGTGACCCAGAAACTCCACCGATGACATCCCTAGGTGACACTTGGGAACGGTTGCCGTTAGTCCGTTGACAGCCAATCACTCTAAGACTTGAGACAGATGATGCAGGTGGTCCTCCCACGTGTCTGACCACACTATCACGTCATCAAGGTAGGCAAGTGTGAACTCACCACTGAGGCCATCCAGTACGCGCACCATCATGTTCTGAAAGGTGGATGGAGCACACTTTAATCCAAATGGAATGGCGCAAAACTGGTATCGGCCGCCATCAGGTGCTGTGAACGCTGTTTTGTGACGATCGGTGGGTTTGACGGGTATCTGCCAATATCCGCTCCTCAGGTCGAGCGTTGACATGATCTTTGCGGTGCCCAGGGTTGCTAGGGCATCTCTGATGTTTATGTATGGTGGTGCTCCAGATTCAGTAACATGATTGAGAGCTCGGAAATCCACACAGAAACGCCACATCCCGTCTTTCTTCGGCGCTAGCAGTTGGATTGCAGCTTTGTAGCGGCTATCTGATGGTTCAATGACGCCGTTGTGTATCATCTCTTTCACCTGCTCCTTGATGATCTTTGCTTGATGAGGAAGATAACTGCGGAGTGGTTCATAAATGATTTTGTCTTGTACCAACTTAATGGCATGTTCGGCGACTGTGGTACGTCGTAGCATGTCATTAACTGCGAACACATCCCGTCGCTCGTCCAGCATGCGCTGGAAGGCCTCGACGAATTCTGGCGGCACCTCGTTGTTGAACTCTGCCAATGGTATGGATGGTATGGCGTCGCTCAGACATGGGCGTAGTGCATACGCAGTTCGACGCTCCGTGAGACCAAAGTGAATTCGTTGTGCCGCTGGCTCCACTATGGTGTTCTGCTTGGTGAGCTATGGAATTCCTAGAATCACCGGTTCACGAAGGTCACTTGACATAATCGCTGACGTCACAGTTTCTAAGTCCCGAATTCCGACAGTGATGTCGGCTACACCAGCAGGTTGGCACTCCTGATTTACTGTAGCTAATTGAATTACACTAGACCCCCGATTTTACGAATACTGACGGTTCCATTTATGACATTCGTAAAATCGCTACCTTCGTAAAATCGATTGAGGCCAATTTCGCCCCCCAACCATTTACCAAATTTTAAAATTGCATTTTTTCCGCAAAGTATATAAAATAGAGTCCCGATTTTCATTGCGTTTTGCGGGAAAGTAAGACAAGTTA
>PNEQ01088755.1:18731-33225 GCA_003012365.1 Medauroidea extradentata | reverse complement strand
TGAGCATCCACCAGTGCCGAGATCCTTTCTGTCGGGCTGCCACATCCCGACACAATGGGTTGTCCTGGGGGTGGCCGTTGTTCTTTATGTATCTTGGGTAGTAGGTACAGAACAGGTGTAGTGGGGTTGTCTGGTGTGAGAAGCTGTACAGATTTGTGGGAGAGCCCCTGAAGTGGTCCTTGGGTATTTAGGAAGTGTTAGATTTGATCGCGGAATTCGGCTGTTGGGTCCTCTTGCAGTTGTCTGTAAGTGGTGGAATCTTCCAGTTGTTTTTTTGCTTCCAGAATATAATCCTCTTTGTTTAAAATGACTGTAGTAGAGCCCTTATCTGCTGGCAGTGCCTCCACTCACCTGATGAAGCAGATGTAGTCTGCGAAACGTTGTGACCGCGCGTCCGCGGAGAAATGTGTTCGTCCTATGTGTGTGTGTTTCTATCTGCAAGTACCATCCTGTGAGTACTTGTGCAAAACTCTTTCTGTTTTAATTGTAATTAGTAGCCTAGCAGTCTTTCCCGCCATTGTCCTACATTGGCATTAGGTATTTTATATTTGTGGACTGGCCAGCATATTTTTAGCCTGTTTTAGTTTTTATTTTCCTTGCATTATTTTAACCTAGTGGCCTCGTTAACTTATTTGAATTAATTTTTATGATATTACTTCACATTTATAGTTGGACAATAAATTTTTGTTGCAAACAGGAGGGAGAAAGAAGGGTAGAATGCAGCATACTTCTCACATGTTGACGTCGCACATGCTTCCAAATTTTGCAGATGTGTGTGGCCAACATGCGTAGTGTGACATGCATTGGCACGTAGCACTTACACAGTTTCTTATCATATAGTAATTTCAATTTTTTTTATAGTAATGTGATTAATATTTTTTTCTGTTTGAAACAATTTAAATTCTTTTTTTTTAATACAAATGTGAGGATTTGTACTGCAGGATACAACATTTTACTTGGGGATGCTAGCAAAGAAATTAACATTAAAATTTTATTCAAAATTTATATTTAACTGCTAAGGCAAGATAAAAGTAGTATATTTTATGTAATTTATTAATTTATATCCTGTTTGGCCTCTTCTTACAGATAATTTAATTTTGAACAACTTTTCTAAGTAACTTTTTCTTGGATTTTGAAAATATCAAGTAGGCTCTGAGCTAGCCGTCGCCTCTGGGATGTGATTCATCTTGCAGACAGGGCAGAGTTCAGGCGCTTGCAGGCACATACAAGATGTGTCGGCATGCAGCTCGGTCAGTAGGTCATTAGTCTATCTTCTTGGGTAGTAGTGACGTGCGCAACAACACAATGGAAAGGTGGTGCTCTGCGGGACTATTTGACAATTTGCTGACACAGCAGCTTGTCCCCAATTAAATATAGTAATGATTAACTTGTGGTCACTGAGCAATGAACTATTATTAAATTTTGTCTGTAACTGAGTAATGTAATTTCCTTTCCTTATAAATGTCAGATGATCGTTGTTTAGAACAAATTGGATTCTGGGTTATCACTCCATGATGGTATCGAGTAAGTTGGAGTGTCTGCCAGGGAGATATCAGTCGGAGCGTCATGGCGGTGCAGGCTGGAATGGTGTGGGGAAGTGAAACCTTGGGGGCGGAATCTCTCAAACTAAAGGCTTTGTTGAAGCTTTAATCATGCAACTTCATTTTGTAGTAAGGAATGTTAGGTGTAACTACCTGTGTTGCACAATGTAGCCTTGAAACCATCATTCTTAGTGGGTTAAGTATCAGCTTGTGAGTACTTAAGTATGTAAATCGCGGTACTAAGGTACAAAGTGAAGTTGTGCTGAAATTCTTGGGCAGACACTTCGCAATAACTATAATATGCAGAACTCCAAATGACCGCATAGAGCTTAGTTGGTTCGATGGAATGTTTTTTTAAAGTAACCTGTTACCTTTTTTTTGTTTTGTTTGTTTGCCGTGGGCAACTATTGTTAAAAAACATCTTGGTTAGAACTACAAATAAATAACCGTAAGGAAGATAGTCCTGTATTTTTGTTGGTAGTTATTTGACTAAATTAACTCTAATATAAATATAAAAAAAAGGAGGGGGGACAAAGTTTACATCCAGGCACAACTAAATTACAAGTTGCTGAGCAGTTATCAACATCACTCGCCACTGGTGCAACAGTGGCTGCTAATAGAAAGTGCCGGCCTGAACAGGGACAGTTCCATTCGTCAGGCTAACAACTCGTTTCAACGCTGCGGTAGCAGCCCTCAACAGGGTCTGTGTGTGTACGAACACCATACAGTTGTCGTGCAACCAATTCGTCAACGACTACGAATGTGACAGATGTGTGTCACAGTAGCATTACTCAACAGTTGCACGCTTCTAGTGCATTTCAGCAGAAGCTATTGAAGAATTTTAGCCCATTTTCTTTATCTCACAGTTGTGGCTTACTAGTTAATAGTATCTGCAGTATATTATTGTTTTTAGTACAAGTACATGAGGCGTGCAATGTGTGATACAACACTAAACAAGCAAAGCGAACTGAAATTACCACACTATCTGGCCTGAGTAGACAAAAATGTTTATTCAAGGCGAACTGTTGACATTGCTACGGTATCATTTGGCACTGTGATGTCGTACTTGCAACATACTACGCAATTTCCTACGTTTTCTGCTTTCTTAATTACTTTTAGTTTCTCGTGCACAGAAAGCGAGTGCAATTGTCATTTTGACATTTTGATTTCTCAAAGAACTATCAAAATACTAACGTACCTAGTCACTACAAAAACACTTGCGTATCTGCTACGCGCCGACAACAATGCCGCCTAAACACAAGGCTAGAGAGTTGTTCGCGCTGTTTGCCAGTTTTGTGCCAGTTCTTCTAGTTTTCTGCTAGTAGGCATTCATTTTACCAGGAGTGTATTGTGGGGTTTTCTTTCTATATATTAATTGGAAAGACTTATGGAATCCAGAAAATGTTATACTGGATAATTTCCTCAGGCTATGAAGTTTGTGCAAGTATTTCACCGAGTGTGCACCTTGTCAGAACTTCCTTCAGCGTTATTTAGAACATTTCCGTTGCCGCCATGTGCTTTGGCTATCTTCAGACAGCTTCGGCAACGCTTGTGCCCCTTCCTTTACTCTGCCGTCTTCCACTTTCCTTCCCCTTCTTCCGTGGTTAGCCCGGCCAGTGCGCTTTCAGGTGTAGGTCAGTCTCTGCTTGTGGTTCCTTCCCCGCACATTGTTTCTCGGCCCTTTTGATGCTCCGACGGTCGTAGTGTCTTCGGTAAGTTGGCTTTTCAGTTTTGTTAAAGTTAGTATTCTTTGAAGTTGTTTGCTCCTTCTGAGTTGTAATCCGCGTGTCTACTTCTAGTTTCTTTTCCTTACCTTTTGGTAAACGATGCCGTAAGTCGAAGGGACCAAGATGAACGACATGGTACGCCCTTTTTTTTAACGTGTGGTGATGGTTTTTGTGTTATGTAATGGCAGCGTGGGCGCTTTTGGATAATGTGTATTATTTATAATGATTTAATTTTATTATACTGCACCACTATTGTCTCGAAAGTCAAAATTATACGCTTGAACTTAACCTATGCATGTTTGTTGTAATTTTGGTAGGGAAAAGGGGTCACCTCGGGATTAGCCCAACTTGTTTCTGTGTACAAAACCGGTACAAGTGGTTTTTTTTTGTATGCTGTTCAGGTGGGACTAGCAGATGCCAGTTTTGCCAGAAATGGCTGCTATTTCTGCCCATGCTCGACTAGCAAGGGCAGAACTGGTAGCAACAAAAAATGTCATGTGTGACGTCACACGATGATGATGGTTCAAAACAAACACTCTGATCCCGTGCTAAACAGTGATACAATCTTTGTTCCTGTTAGTAATAATCTAGTAACAGAAGAAGAACTGCGGAGTTTCTTTTGTTTTCCGAATTAATTAAATTCAATGAAGTCAGAGCAGAGCCAGATAGTGTTGCAGTGCACTCTTAGTTCTTTTGTAAACAGTGACAAGGTTAAACTAATGTTCAACGTGCACCAAACCAATTTTTGTGGTCATTGTTTAAATAAATGCAAGATTATGTTATGTAATTTTGTATGAAGTGTTACGATTTTGTCTACAAGTTGTTTTGCACATTAAATGCCTTTTATAGGCAATTAGCGAAGAAATCTTGAAACAGATCAACATGGGAATTTGCCAGTAAAATTGTAGAATGTAAATTTTGTAATATATGGAAATATTTAACAAAACTTGTCATTAAACAAGTCAAGTTTTAAGTTACCTTACAATATGTTGCAGAATAGGCCTACTAAGTACGAACACTTCAGCACTACGTAACAAGTGCAGAAAAGCATTAAATATAGGATACCAAAATTCGTAATTTTACAATTTTATAGTAGGCCTAGCTCATGATGTTGTTTAACACTTTCCTCAAAGAGTACAACTTCATTTTAGGAGACAGAGGTACAGAAATTTGCACGGTAGTGACACAGAAAATTGTAAGGTAGGAGCACTATAAATGTAAGGCAGGGACATAAAAAATCATGGAGAAAGGGTATAGAAGTATGCAAGGAAGGATAACAGAAATTTGTAGGGTAGGACCACAAAAAATGTGGGACAGAGACATTAAAAATTATGGAGCAGAGATGCAAAAATACATAGAGTAGGAGAACAGAAAGTTGTAGGGTATGACCACTACAAATGTTGGGTAGGGTCATTAAACACCTTGAAGCAGGGGTACTGAAATATGTAGAGTAGGAAAACAGAAAGTTGTAGGGTAGGACCACTACAAATGGGTAGGGACATTAAAAATCTTGGAGCAGAGGTGCATAAGTATGTGGAGTAGGACTACTAAAAAATGTGGAGCAAGGACATTAAAATCTTGGAGCAGAGGTAGGCCTTCAGAAATATGTAGGGTAGGTGAACAGAACAGAAAGTTGTTGGGTAGGGACAATAAAAACCTTGGAGCAGATGTACAAAAATATGTAGGGTACGTGGACAGAAAATTGTAGGGTAAGACCACTAAAAAAAAGGTGGAGGTAGTGACATTCAAAATTACGGGGTTCAAAAAAGCATGCCACAGACATTGTATGAACCATTATATTAATCTTTAGCAGCACACATTCTAAAAATTGTGCCAGTATAAGCTAACAAACCTACAAAAATGAATCACCGACAATGAGCAAGATGTTACATTACGAAAAACTTAGCCAGCCCAAATGTTCGTGCGCAGCCAAATTTAGGTCTTCCTAACTAACTGAATTGTCTGTGACTAATGTAGCCTACTGTGAAACTTTATTTGTTTGAACATTCCTAAAAAAATTTACAGAGACAATTTTAATGTATTCATCATAACTACATACGTTGTATCAATCGTCGCCCTATGTAATATTATTTCTGAAAGACGCATGCTTAACAAATCTTAAAGCCCACAAAAATGTATTTCTCCGCTATGTGTATAAAACTGTTTTGTCTCCGTCGATATTAGTTTGTGTGGGATGTCCTGTGAAGTGTTGTTATCCATTCTTTAGGCCTAAATGAAAGTACAGTATTTGTATTTATTAACACAATTACAAAAATATGTCGAGAAGCCAAAAGGAGTTTTCAATGCGAAACATTCAAAACAAACATTCCCTGGTGTTTTTCAAAACAATAACATGCTTGTTTACTGCCAGTTATTGTTCGAGTGGTCACAGCCACTAGCAGCTGCCCACCCTGCCATTTCGCTGCCAGCGAAAAATAGCACTTGCACTCGGGTAGTAAAACTGGCAGACCACACGAACAAACCTTAGTTATCGATCATGCCGCCCACATTTCTCCGCTTGCATGTCTGTGGGCGTGCGTGCCTAGCTACCCGCGCTGTAGTGAAGTCTCCGTTTGCACGCTAATTGCCTACTACCTACATAGCGCACTGACTTCAAATACAAATTATCCATGTCAGTCGCGTACCTCCATTTTTGTGATCCAAACTGTGGAAAAAAGGTGTGCGGGGTACAAGGACGAATGCAGTATTTGACCATTAAAACTAAGGGTTTCACATTATTCAAACATATTATTTACAGTAGTCTAAATATCATAGGTAAAATTATTCCTCTTTCTTTATACGGGGAATAATGTGTCGAAACATAGTACATATTTTCAAATAGGCTACCCATACAGTGTTTAGGCATTTTTTATGGAAATGGGTGGTCCAATATACCTTTTTGGACATAAAATTTTACAGGAGACATCTGGCTTTTAAAATATACATATATTTAATTAAAAATTTTATTCTTTATCTACTAGAGGCGATTGGACATCAACCTCATGCAAAAAATATCACTAGTTTGGGAGCCTACATATAAGACAAATTGGGACCAAAATTGACCAAATTTATTACAACCACCACTCTATTACATCCTATCTGTACCATTAGTGATTGTAATATAGAAACTTTAGATAATTTTACAAATACTGTAATAATTGTGAAACAATCACTTATTATTTTGAGAGAAATTACCGATTTCGAAGTTGTACGAAATAGTTTTTTTGGCACACAACCTTTGAATCAGGCAAATAAGTTACAGGTGATACGTAATTGCAGATACGTAGTTTATAATCAACAGAGATAGAAACTGAAACACTCTGAGAACTGACCTGCCTCTCTGCATTCACCACTTCAATGAGAAGTTTGTCTTCTGATCCTGCTGACTGAGCGAGACGAGACATGCCCAATCTCGTCAGACGCTGCACATTTTCATTGTCTACACTGACTGGTGAACGTCCACCAACAAGAACAGCCTGAGAAACAAACATTTATTAAAAACATCAGAACATTTAAGGTGAGGTAAAAATGTTTTAATATACATTTTGACTTAGCAATGTCATTAATTCCCAAAAATGACTAACACAGTCCTGTCACAGTTTTCGCTGTATCAAGTTAATGAATTCTTTGGTAGCCTAAACCCATACCTTTCCAAGAAATAGTGTCTTAAATAAATCATTAACAAGACTATGGTGTCTCATATCTGTAAAACAGCACTAGTGTTTGCCGGGGAAGAAACAATGTACAGTACGTTATTTGGGTTTCTGGGAGGAAAATAGACAGCTGGGCTGCTTATTACAACTTTTTGTTAGATAGATCCGGGTTAAAGTACTCATAGATAGATAATTGTGGATGGTCACACATACAGAGTTGTGAGAGACACTTCTCTTCACAGATTCACAAGTGCAATATTTTGTTGACTAAGCCAGCTTGTTCACACGGTCAGTAAAAACATGTTTCATCAGCTGCATTCATAATCGAAGTACAGTCACAGAAACATTTGCAGCTTTAAAGCCAGGTGCTGTCTTCTCCTCTTTACAATTAATATTGACACATTAAGATTTTACAGGCACTGTGTTCCATTTGTTTCCCTGCACTGCTATCTACACTGGCTTTCTCTCTAACCTGTGTTACAATGTGAAATTGAAGTTCAAATACAGTCAAAAATTTAAAACTCATAATTGTTCAACAGCTGAGCTTTTCCATGAGTTATGTATAAAATAACTATTCAACTAAATTGACAATGTATTTCCATGACACTGTGAACAGTCTTAGTTTTGTCCAGAGTTACGCTATGTGTCAAGGACATAGCTAGGATTTCAGTTTGGGAGGGGAGACCCACAATTTGCTATTTTCTCATCTCTCCCCATTAAAGCATGGGGTCTGGGGGTCCTCCCTGAGAAAAATTAGGATTTTAAAGTGTAAAACGGCACTTGTTATGCTCTTTCATAACTCAAAGTAGAATACATCACTAGCAGAAAAAATAATTTTTTTCTGAGAAAATTGGTTTCTTGTCGACATTTTTACAATGACAACCCCATCGAATAATTTTTTAACATCAGAAAGAAATTGTATGCTGCATAGCTATGATTAAAATAATTAGTACTTAAGAGTTCCATTCCTGGCCGGGTCACTCCAGATTTACGCAAGTGGGTACAATGCCGGACAATGTCAATGGTCAGCAGATTTTCACAGGGACCTCCAGTTTCCCAACGTCTTGCATTCTCATTGTTTACCCTCATCAGTTCTCAAGACCATAGCTGTTAAGAGTCACCCAAATATTTTCACTTTACTTCACAAATACAATTTTATTATTGTATGTCACCTTTTTTCATGTGTATGTTGCATAGTATCTTGTACCAAAGTTTTATTACATAACAATGATTGATCACTTCCATTTCATTCACTTAAACTTCAAAAACTTATCGTATGGAAGCATGAAAGAGTAGAAAATAGCATATTTAGCTGTAGGCCTAATGAAACTTTCAAACACAGAGTTCACTAATAATGGAATATTATTAATAAATTTTCAAAATGAAATTAATTTTTTTATTAAAAGTTTTTTTGTTATTCATCAGGTTAGAGTGGCTTGATATCTTAACAGTAAATGTATCACCAGCTGTCTAAATTAATTTTGATGTTAATGTAAAAAAAAAAAACAGGTCCAGAAACTTTTACATGGTGTTAAGATTTATTTCGCTGATTTTTCCTGGTTTTCAGAACAAAATTAATACTTTTCCATGTATGTTTTGTGCAAGCATTTATATACACACATATGAATGTGAAACTTTGTTTTTGTGTGAAACATACGTAAATCTAAACGTCATTATGTAACTACAATTTCGTAAGTAATAATTTTTTTTCGTTACAATTAATAAATTACATTTTACGGTTAAGTGAAAAAAAAGTACAGTACTTACACATATATGGCAATACTCTTGCCTGCTGTTTTTAGAAAGGTATATATATGTGCATTTACTCATGTTTAAAAAAATCACACTGTTCATTAGTAACAGCAGAAGTAATAGTTTAAATGCAACCACACAATGTGTACAAGACAAAAACAAACTTGCAATTGAATATCAAAATTTTTTCAACAATTTTTCTCTTGGCAGCATGTAAATAAAACACATTAATAACTAGGTAGTATTTTTTAAAGACATCACTTTAGAATCTACGACATTGCTTCTAAGCTAGCTGCTTGTAACACTTCAACTTTCTTTTTCAGTAGTTCTTTGATAATTTCTTCCACCTTCTTCTTTTCTACCTTGCTTTCCAGGACTGCCACTCCATGGAAGCATGTAGCTCTAAACATCATGGGGCCATATCCACGCAGCTCCATAAGAAAAAGGTTTCTCCTAGTCATAACTGATTTCTTTTATACATAGATATGATCCCAAACTACCATCCACAAACAATTCCCATGGAGCACTGTGGCCAGGATCTGAAGAGATGCTGGTTCTACTCCCAGACAGACTACCGCAGATGGGATAGAGCAATTCTCACCATTCTATACAACCTGAGAACATGCATCAATGAGGCACTGCAGGGTATTCCCTAGTGACATGCTATTGGGAACAAACCTATGCAGACCTTGAGAATAAAATGGAGGAAGCCCACCTCAAGAATTCCCACTGCAAACAATTCAGAGATGGAGCAGCTGATCGCAACACCGAGACCAAGAGGAATTAAACCCAGCATCTAAAGGGGAAGTATCCCCTACTGGCCAAGACAACCCAAAGGAATGCTATGCTAGCGCCAGTTGGTCATGCTGAAGAAGCATAGACTTTCCAGCAAATGCAACCACTTCCACGCCAGGCTGGCGCTCATATGGAAAGAGGGGAGGGGTGGGAGGGCTCTTACCAGATCATGCAAAGGCAAGTTTAGGTATATAATGGGTCGAGGATTCCGCCGGCATCATTAAAAGGATCCGTCGGTCCGACATCATGCCAGCCTCCAAACCAACTTTGCTAGGGTCCCATTACAGCATAAAGGAAAACCATTTCCAACCTCTCCAGAATAGGGATCTCTGGAAGCACTATATTTTCACTTCCCCGCTGAGATGTAGGAACAACTGCCACCAGGGACAACTGAGACCCAACTGATGAACCCAAGACACAGGATCCCACCATTCCAACTCTCATCCACAACAGGCAGCAACACGATGAAGTCAACCCCCGCCTCGCCCACACTGCCTGCCAGAGACACTGACATCAGGGATCACCTAGTCTGTTAATCCAAATTTATAAACAGCCAACCAACTGCTCTGGAAGCCACTAACCAATGGCATTGCCTGACCTCAACCAGAGGAGAACCCTTCAAGGACCAGCCAGTCCCCTGTCAAACTGAGATGGGCCAGAGCTGTGATACCCCGCTGCCAGGAATGCCCCACCTCGAGACCGCCAAACCTTATGATGAGCCTGTCGAGGGACTCAGCCCAGCAGAGGGGCTAATACCGAAAGACACCTTGGAGAGCCACCAAAGTAACCATGGACCTTCCAGTGGCCCACCAAATCAACCCCAAGGTGAGTCAGCCGGACATTCCACAAAGACTGTATACAGTAAATTATCTCACAGCCTCTTTCAAATTGTACAATTAGCTGAGCAACATATTTTTCAGCCTTGAATATGACTGGTATACCCCATAACATTCTCTTCCTACGTGAAAAGGGTTCTTAGCCAGTAATTTTTTTGGGAGCCTCATTACCAGATGGATGAAGGGGCTGGGTCTTACGGGAATTTATGCACCACTGTTGTATTGAGGATGTAACTCTCAATTTATGTTTATGTGTAGGCCTAACTTTCATTCCACCTGCAGAGCCAGAGATTAATCTAATAAAGACATAATTTCTTGATAAAAAGGGTATGTGCTGATAACATTATGCTTATGTTTTATGCTATGTAAGTACATTTAACATACAACGTCATCTTTGAAAGATTCTTGCAACATGTTCGTGTTATGAACATAAAGTTTTTTTAGACTTGCGCCAGTGCAGGTGAATGTTGCCGTACTGCCGATACTGGACACTAATTATGTAGACAGCCAAGCACAGTGTTTGGAAACCATATAACAAGGCACAACCTGTATATGCATGTAAATATTGCTGTTATTAGGTAGTGGCACCTGTGTTTCGTGTTATTTGAATATTGAATTTGTATTAATTTATTATATAAAATACTAAATAATGGCAGATAGCAGGAAACAAGAGACCAACTGGGAGTATTAGCTATGGCAGAGAATATTTTGTGTGTTGAGAGGATTTGAGAGCATCAGGGTGGCTAGGTTGTAATTAGCTGATAACCTCTACCTCCTCCTCCAACGGTGACAGTGATTGATAGATTTTGATCTGCCCTTAGCATTGAGGTCTTGCAGCGCTGGTGTGGGATGACATGAGCTGAGTATGGAGCGGTGCCCGAATAAAAGGGAAGAAAAACGGGATATCCCCAAGAAAACCAGTGAAGCATCACCCGCCAAGATTCCCACATGCAAAAAACCATCCCTCCTCCACCTCACTCTGACGGCCACTAATGGGATTTACGCCTCAAATCAGGTATCAAAGAAGAGTTCTTGCCCGGTAACTTCAGCAGTCTAGGGCTTGGCCTCCCAGAGTGATCCTAGACAACCACACCTTTCCTCTCCTCAAGGGTTGCAGACCAGCAGCTACATAAACCCTCCTCTATTTTGCCCCAATAACCTTCTTATCTTAAAACTGGATTGCAGACCGGTAGGTAGCCTAAACCAGCACCTCTTCTTACAATACCCAGAGCCACCTAAACAAGACTATCCTCACCTTAAACAGAGATGCAGATCGGTAGAGACTAAACCCACCTACTTCATACTCTTATCGTCCTTGTCTAGGTTAAGGGGACTAAGGCTTTGGCCAGGATCCGTGTAGTAGAAGGGAACGAACCCCACAGTAGATTGTTCAGCTGCCATGGAGCGCACCCTCAGTATACCAGAACTCGGAACTGAAATTGATAATCATGAAGCTACACATAGGGGTATTGTTGAGTCAATTATATGCTAAGCTAGGATAAGTCAAGAATTGTACAGTGAATAAGCGTAACTCATGTCACTAATTGTTTAAAATAGCCCCAGTGAACTAGAAGGTGAGAAGAGTGTTTTAAGGCCCTTTAACAACAAGGTCTGAGCCAGTGAGGGTGAAATTAAGTGAAGAGACAACAAAACGCCTATGCCCGAACTAGGATTTTAACCCAGGACCTCTTGAATCACTGCGCTTAACAGACTCCGCTACGGAGGCCGGCAGTGAACTCAAAACCAGTATACACTTTTCCTAAATGTGTGACGAAACCTTCCTCGAAATCTGGAGGATTTGGGAAAGGAATGAGGGCCGGCCTGTCTGCCCCTTCCTCTTTGCTACATCCCTGATACACATATAGTAGCTTGTGTAAGTCTACAGTAATTTAAACTTAATTTTGGATTCATTTATTTCTTACTGTAAATACTATAGAAGGTGAAAGTACTAGTATAGGTGATGGTCTAAATTTCTTTATGTCTACAACGGTTATCAGCTGAGTCAAAGCCTTTTAAAACTTCCTATTTCACTCAATACTGAATAAGAAAAAATATTGTGTATATACTTTATTAAAATATTTCAGATGAACACGCTGATGACAGCTATTCCAGAGAGAGAATTTACAATACAACTATAGTCGCGGTGATCCTCAAACACTGTAGTTAGGTTCACAGGAACTGAAGGTATAAAGGCAGCCATCTGAAAGAGGCATAGTTTAACCAGGTATAGGGTGGGAAGGAGAGAGGGAGAAGTAATCTGCAGAGTTGTCACAAGGCATAGTAAAGTTCTGTGGAAATATGGAAACATGGAAAGTAGCTGCTGTATTTTTAATGCATGCAGTATTAGACTTAAAGAAATAAAACAGCAAAATTTTAAAAAGATAAATTACGTACTATATTGCCTTCAGGAACACTAAAAGGCAACAAAAATTTTGAACACAAAAAAAATTAAGGTCATTAACTTAAATAAAACCATGACACATCAGGAATAATTTTAATTGAAACATTGTACTGATGATTTTTGATGACAAATCAGAGACATACAGCATATTCATTATTAACACAATATGCTGTTAAAATGAAATACTTTTGGTTGAGATATTAAATTTCTAAAAGTGTTTTTCATCATATTGGTTATTTAGAATTGACTGTTTAGTGTCATACCAAGATATCAAGATATTTTTACCACTGTAGTATAGAAATTAATTAAAAGCTGGAATGTGATCATTAGTACAAAAAATATATTCAACATTTTTTGTTATGCAGTACAATTGTTTGTTAACTAAGCAAAGGCATTTATTTGTATGCTACATTCAAGCTAAGTATCATAATAAACACCTGAAAATTAAAAGATGTGGGAACAGATTATTTTCCTTTTCTCATGAGCTGTTGGGTAGCATTTCCAAACACAATTTTTCCATGTAACATCTTGTTTTCATCTCCTGCTTATAATATTGTTTTCTGCTTTTAACATCTATTTCTGCTGAGGCAATAATCACAACCTAGATAAAATGTTCTTAACAGTATTATTTTAGATACAATAAGTAAGCTGCGGACTAGAACAGGTTTATGTTTGGGAGAGAGTTATACGTGTACACTACAGGGATTTAAGTGACTGTGATCCTGAAGATGACAATCATGAATTGACAGTAGATAAGACGAAAGGCTTTATTTTATACACAATCTACCATATGTGTTACTCACGTTGCTGATAGAACATTAAATGCAGAGTAATTTAGTCATACTATAGGCCACAAATATAACTTCTATGCTACAAAAAAGTAAAATCTCGCTACATCGTAATAAATATACAAATTTACAAAAATTATACACATAACAATTTTTGATAAAATTCACTATTTTTAAATTTCTACCTTAATTTGTCATTTCAGCACATGCATAAGTGTAAGAATTGTAATGTGGCCCAAAATGGTTGTCACCATTAATTACATTTTCAGGAATTTTAAGGAAATAGAAGAATATCTAATTAAACTTTACGACACAATTAGGGTACATTTTTATTGATTACTTTCTAGTACTACGTAGTTGAATGTGTACAGCACAGATTTTTTATTGCAGTAAACTTACTGTAAATATAAAAGTGCTCATGTTTAGAGGTTATGTAGGTCACAGGCATAATTTGTGAACTAGTCAATTTTTGTGTAAGTTCAATATACCTTCCACATTTACATTTTCAGAATTAATAATGATGTAATTTTCTGCAATATACGTACGTGTTCAAAAGTGTTTAAAAATATAATTTAAGTTTTGGCTTGTCCAAAAGGAAAGAATTTCTAAATAATGTTGGATATTTATTCTGCACGAAGGAAAAACAATTGTTTATGTTCCCAAAATAGTCCCCTAGATTCAGGACCCTGCATAGCCCCATGTTAAAATAATTCTTACAACGTAAGCTTTAACAGATCAGACTTCCAGCAGAAAAGAGATGGAAGAAGTAAGGTGAGGGTTGGAAGTAAGGTGAGGGTAGGAAGTAAAGTGAGGGTAGGAAGTAAGGTGAGGGTAGGAAGTAAAGTGAGGGTAGGAAGTAAGGTGAGGGTAGGAAGTAAGGTGAGGGTAGGAAGTAAGGTGAGGGTAGGAAGTAAGGTGAGGGTAGGAAGTAAGGTGAGGATAGGAAGTAAGGTGAGGGTAGGAAGTAAGGTGAGGGTAGGAAGTAAGGTGAGGGTAGGAAG